>JAEBDU010000138.1:461293-526220 GCA_016802625.1 Heliconius numata
AATACTCCAACATATATCACTAATAAATAACTATATGGATTTAAAACATTTTTTAATTAGCATGTGTTGTGCAAATTGTAATCCTTGTTCAAATAACTTTTCTGTGTATATTTCATAGAATTGCATTCTGAGTTTGCTAAATATACATTATTTTCATTATTACTTACACCATTCTTTAGGGTCACTATAGAACTGGGGCATGATGAGCAAGAGCCTTGCATTTTAAGTCGTAGGATACCATCCTTAAAGTCAACAAAAAGAACATCTCCACCATCTTCTTGTACGGTTGGCCTTATACGGGTATCTAATAATTCTTTAATCATTTGTACTATTTCATCATCATCTTCATTTATTTCTACAAAAAAAATTGTATTATATCTATTAGAACTACAAAAAAAATGTTATTATAATATCTTAAATTATAAATAAATATCAGCATCACACTGTATTTCACAAGTAAACCTGCGGAAGTGTTAAGACATTTTATTCTCCATTTTCTGTCACCACTCCTCCGAGTGGGGACGACATCAACTACATCCATCCATTTGGTGGACCTTATATATAATAGTAAAATCAGTAATGGTATTGTAAGAAATTAGGTTTCAGAGAAGCCCTATATCTTCATTATAAGACTAATATATATATTAAAGATAAGCTGTTGTGCTGCAGGAAAAGTTATGATTTTGCAATCACCATTTTATTTTCCAGGGATGGTGATTATTTGCCTACTAGAGTTACTTACGAGTATCTCCAGATGGTTTAGCATCAGTTACAATTGGAAGTCCACTAGCAAAGAAGTCCATAACAGTAGCAAATATTTCAGGCTTCAAAATCTTCCAGTCAACATCATCATCTTGTTTCGTAACTGTTACAAAGTCAGAGCCAAAGAAAACTGCCTTTACTCCCTCAATACGAAATATCATCTTTGCTGAAATATTAGGTTATTAATACATTTATTTGTTTTATATTTAGTATTGTTTTGTTTTTAATAGCTTTCGTAATTACCTAATGGGCTACATTGGGCTGCTCCAATGTTGGGAAAATCTAGTGTCTGTCCGGGTTCCAAAACCTTGGTTCCTGGTAAAAATTTTAAGCTATTTGGATTTGGTGTTTCTTGAGTTTGTATAAACATAGTTCGGCAGCCACAATTGTTAATTAAGGCTGTTTTAAATGGTTTTATCATAATGTTGGATCCTTGTGACAATCCAGTAAAGAATTTCAAATCAGTGTATCTAAAGAAAACGGTAAAATATATCTGTAATAAATATTGTATAACAAAATAATATTATACCATATTTAGATTAAAACTTACAAGTACGTTGCACCGTACAATTGTTTACATTGTTTTCCCATTCGCAGGATTCTTAATGAGTTTCGCAGCATTTTAAATATATTTGTATTATACGACGTATTAAATTAATAAATTTTCACTTGCGGCAAATTTTATAAAAATACTTCAATCGAAACTGACATAAGAAATTTGACATTGACAATAGATTTTTTTCTAAAATTGTAGATTTAGCTTCTAGGGTTTCTGTTTTAAGTTATTGAATATGTGATATGGAACGTTATCTATATAATTTAAAATCTTGAAGTACTATGTTCATTAAATGTGTTCAACAACTATTACGCTAGGAAAATATTTAAAAAATCAAAATTGTAATAATTATAATAAAATGATTGTACGTACTGATACATCTTTTGTAACGAGTGTTCAAATTGGCTAGTTGATTATTAAGATAAGATTATATAAAAATTGTTGTTCGTGGATATTTATTTTTCCATTAGTATATTTATATACAAGTTATGAAGTTCTAAAAATAAAAATACATTTATATATCTGTTTTTTTTAAATGTATAAAAATTTTAACATAACGGGATTTTGAACTCACGCCGCTTGGCTACAGCCCAAAGAATAACACTTGTAAAACGTTAAAAGCATTGATATTCTATAACATTTAGATCTACAGTATTAAGATATTTTTAGTAATTTATATTCAAGGGTATTTTGTGATATATTCATGTTTTTTTTCTTTTCATTTAAGTATAATAGATACCGTAGATACTAGATATAGTATAATGTTAGAACATTAATAAAACGTAGACAGTATAAAATATTTAATGAATTCATTTTTTATAAGTATAAAAAGATTACAATGAATACTTAAGCATCTTAAGCAAGGAGAGGTACTCGTATATAAAATCAAAGCTGTGTCAAAGATACACTTATTTTTTATTGTACCAAAGCTATAAAAACTGTGCAATTAATACTATTTGTTATAAGTCCTTAAAATTACAGAAATTAATATATTTTTTGATTACTAAAAACCTTAGACTTCTCTGACCCTAGTTCGACCTTAGTTCACTGTACTTACAATTATTTTTGTTTCTTTTCAAATTACGTAACAAATTAATTCTAAGTTTTTGAATATAATTAAATAATTTACAAACACAAGATGGCAGTGTTACTATCGTTAATATTTAAGCAACTTAAAATCAAGAATTATATATCCCTTTAGCATACAACATTTTTATATTACAAAATATTCATATAATATCAATTTAATATAATAAGTATAAAAGTTTTATAGTGATGTCGAGATCTCGTCATTTTATAAAGTATGTCATTTAATTAAATCAATTTCCAAGTAACCATGGAAATTAATTACTAATGATCATTAATTATCCGTAAAAGGTAGTATACTTGAAGTTTATTAACAACTAAGACTTAATATAAATATGTATTTAATAGCTCTCAATCAACTAACACTAGATACATAGAAAGAAGATAAGATTATATATTTTTAAAAAATAAATCTATAAATATAGAGGGCAAAAAAAATTGAAAAGATTGAAGATGTTGAATGCAAAGATTCAGTAGTATTTCTAAATAAGTGAAAGTAGATTTGAATATGTTTATATGTATGACATATATAGATATTACGATAAAATTAATAATTCATATTGGATATTATAATTATTGCATTTACTTATACGATCGATATATTTGAAAAAAATAAATAAGAAGATTTTTTATTATTTAATGGAGTTTTTACAATTGTGTTCATGGCTGAACATTATAAAAAAAATAATACAACCCACAGAGTGAGACAGAGCGAGAAGATGGACCAGTCCGCGAGGTCTAAGTTGAGCTTTGCGTTTGTGTGAGCGTTCATAATATATTGTAGGTGTAACGTCACTTGCTCGGCTTTAACGATGTTTTATTGCTTTTTAACAACCAAAACCTCTTTAACCACCTTTTTACCTCTAGTACCGATAGCAGTATTGGTCTGAGTCCACCTCACAAATAACTAACCCGTAAATTAAAAAAAAAACCTGTTACACGAACGAATAGGCTAATAAAGTAAAATAGAGTTTTAATATCTTTCAGATGTTATTCAGGATCCAGGCTCCCTGGAGAATACCTCTAGATATGTCCATGCTCACGCATATGCAAAGCTTAATTTATGAATCGCAAAATGTATAATATTACAACTGTATAGTCCATACTGCTTTTATAAAGCCAAAAATTATAAAGGCATTATCTATATTTATAACCATATGTTGTAATTGAAGACATGCATGGATGATAGTGATATCTCGTAAATCGTAAATATTCGAATCGCTAAAGCGAATTTTATTTGAAGAAAATCGATTTCACAATGTCCAAAAGTTTACATAAGCTGTTAATCATTCTTTATTTTTTTTTAAATCATTCATAGAATTAAATTACATACAAAACTGCAAAAATCAATTCTTTCTAATCAAATATTTAATTTATATTAATATATATAATTAGACTAAGGTTTACATCGACAAACACAACACGAAGGGAATAAGAACCAATCCATGAAAATGCCGGCACAGTCGTCGTTGGGGTCGTACGCGAGGAGACGGTGCCACTTGTATTTCTGTTCACACCCGCAGTCGCCTGAACATCTTGATGTTGATTGTTTACTGGAAGTATATGTAGAAAATTATTTATATATTAATTATAATATATATCATGGGGTATTATTTGACTGTAAACATGACGGTTGTAGGTTCGATTCCACATCGGGGGAATAAATTAGTTTCAGTTCCTTCAGCGTGGCGTTGAGTTCTACCATTCAACGCGTAGTGTCTCGAAAATTAGGCACAAGTATGAAGTAATGACATTAGGTTCCTTTTTCTTATCACATTGATACAGTGTGAAGCTAAAAAACAAAAAAATAGAAATAAAAAAGATCTCATGCTAACATTATGGTATTTCTCTAATTACAATATATACTTTGACACGTAATATTTATGCTATATTCTGTCTACGTATAAAAAAATATAAAAAAGAATACTAGCGCGTTGAATGTTGAGAAATAATGCAGACGTAACATTTTAGTCATATGTATATTCGTTATTTCATTTGAGCCGGTTTCTTCGAGAGAAAGTAAAAGGCCATAGTACTACGATACATAAGTATGTAAACCTACTTATGAGGAAGTTAAAAAATAACAATTTTCTATAGTTCAAGGTCGAGTAGTAATTGTGTGTAATTTTTATTATTTAATTAGTCGTCGTATAACTTTTTATGGGTTAGTAAATAAATATATTAAAATCTTTTCTAAGGAATGCAGATATCTACAATATTTTTGAATGCTACTGTATTTTTTTTAAATATTAAAAAAATGACAATGTTTTTTTTTTAAATATCAAGAATTCCTTTTTGGCGGAAAATGGGGAACGAAAATATCTTAAACCCATTAAGAATGTTTTAACACTACGTTTTCAGGTTCGTTCTGTTTGAAAAAATATCAAAAAATTAAAAATTATAAACTTATTATGAATAGTTTTTGTATGACATTGTAGAGTGCAGGTTATAAATATTGATATATTAAAATATTCTTAATAATTCTTGGCCAATAAAATTTACCTTATTTGGCTCTAAAACGTTTCCAATAATAACCATATTGTTTGTAAAATATTATTTATGTTTATTCTATTTGATATTATTTGATTAAAGTTCGTATAGTTTTAAATTTTAATAAATGTTTTATTTCTATAAAAATAATAATAAGTATTGTACGGTCGGTGAATTAGCGTGTTTTTTCTAATTACACTTATAAAATGAGGATATTTTTATCAGCTTCACGCTGTATCCCGCACACAACAAAGTAGGCAGATCGAACCTAGTGTTAAGATACTTCCCCATTCTCCGCCGAATTCTGAAGGCATTGCATGTCTAGTGGCGGAATTCAACGCCGCGCTTTGCCTCGACACCAGAGCGAAGAAATGAAAATATAAATTTCAATAAATATTTTATTTCATCGAGTAGTGATCGAACCCACAAACAATATTTAACACACTTCTAGACTAGCCTCACATGTCAACTTGAGTCCAACCCATAAGTCCGATTAATGATACTATTGTATCATATTGTTGTGCGTAAAACGAAATTAAATGTTAAAAATTATATAATTTAAAGCAACCATGTTTGCTTTAAATTACATAAGCAAGAAAAAAAGTTAATGTTTTACAATTTATAGTAATCCGATTATTACATAAATTTGTCTTTCCCTTGTATAAAGAAAAATAATAACGCTTGAATTTTTTTTCACAGGTTGAACTGTTTTCATGTTTTGCTCTAATAATAAGAATAAATTATAAGCAGAAAATAATTTTTAGAAAAAGCTTTTATTTAAACGCTTTAAAAAGGAGAAAATAAAATTTGTCTTTTAAATTTTAACTATCAACTCTCCTCATTGTACACAATTTATATGATCATAAAAGCTTGTCGCGTTAATCAATATTTAATTAAATTGAAACTTTAAAAATTGAAACTTAGCAGATTTTACATAATTAAATTAGCACTAGTTTAGTTACACAAGTAAATCGCGCGACAAGCTTTTATGATCATATAAATTGTGTACAATGAGGTTATGAGTTGATAGTTAAAATTTAAAAGAAAAATTTTATTTTCTCCTTTTTAAAGCGTTTAAATAAAAGCTTTTTCTAAAAATTATTTTCTGCTTATAATTTATTTTTTACTTTTTAGTTACCACTGGCTAGGTTTCTCACACTAGAGACATGTACCACGATTCCTCTTCTATGGTTAGGAATGCTGTTGGCGACACTAGACCCTTCCCGATTACAGTGGGGGTTCACCAGGGCTCGACTCTTAGTACTACGTTCTTATTCAATGTAGTGCAGCCTCCATGGCTGATGATGTATGACGACGACATAGCACTCATTGACGAGAACCGACTGACGCTGGAGCGTAAAGTGAACCTCTGGAAGGGTACGCTTGAGAACGGCGGTCTTAAACTAAATGTGTCGAAGACCGAGTACATGGCCTGCGGGAGCCCGGACTCGAGCACGATCCATATAGGTCCTGAGCCAGCCGTTAAGTCAGAAAAGTTCAGGTACCTTGGATCCGTTATGCACGAGTCTGGAGGCATCGATCACGATGTCCATGGCCGGATAAGTGCGGCCTGGGCCAAATGGCGGGAGATCACTGGTGTGGTCTGTGACCGAACAAAACCGCCAAGCTCAAGGGACTGATATACAAGAGCATCATACGACCGGTTCTTTTACACAAGCAGCAGCAGCAGCGAACAACACTAGCAGCAGCGAATGTTGGCCAACACTATCTTGGCACACTCAGGAGCTTCACGTCACGGAAATGAAGATGCTGAGGTGGATGTGCGGCGTAACGCGGTCTGACCGCATACGCAACACATTCGTTCGTAAATATATAATAACTTTTCCACCATCTTATATGGTTCCGCCATATTGGATTTAGAAAAACGTCACATTTTTCGAGTTACTCTCAACGAGCCCTTTCAATAGATATTCATATTGTAGAAGTAGACTAAAATTACCTATTCGGCTATCTTGGATGGTCTGCCATATTGGATTTAGAATGACTTTAGATAATTTTTCGAGTTGCTCTCAATGAGCCCTTTCATTTGATATCCATATTGCAGAATTGCAAAAATAATAACTATTCGTTCATCTTGGATGGTCCCCCATATTGGATTTAGAATGACGTCACATTATTTCCTAAGTTGCTCTCAAAAAGCCCTTTCATTTGATACCCATATTATAGAAGTGCATTAAATATAACTATTCCGCCATCTTGGATGGTCCGCCTTATTAGATTTACAATGACGTCACATCGTTTTTCAAGTTGCTCTTAAGAAGCCCTTTCATTTGATACCCGTAATGTACAAGTGCATCAAAAATAACTATTATGTTACTTTGGATGGTTCGCCATATTGGATTTAGAATGACGTTACACTATTTTTCCAGTTACTCTCAACAAGTCCTTTCATTTGATACCCATATTATAGAAGTTCATGAAATATAACTATTCCGCCATCCTGGATGGTCCGCCATATTGTATTTAGAATGAAGTCACAAATCTTATCGTGCATTGTCATCCAAACCAAACGTACATACAAAATTTCAGCTCAATCGTACGAACATACCTTTCATTATATGAAAGCACAAAAAACTTGAATCGTGTCGATTCTATTGGATTTCAAGTGATGTCACATTATTTTTCTAATAGTTCTCGGCAAGATCTTTCATTTGATACCCATATTGCAGTAGTGCATAAATAATAACTATTCCCCTATCTTAGATGTTCCGCCATATTGGATTTAGTATAACGTCACATTATTTTTAGAGTTACGGTCAACGACCCATTTCATTTAATATCTATATTGTAGAAGTAGACCAAATAGACACTCGGCTATCTTCAATATTCCCCTTATGGGATTTAGAGTGACATAACATTAGTTTTCGAGTTGCTCTTAACGAGTCCTTTCATTTGATACCCATATTGTAGAAGTACATTAAAAATAACAATTCCGCCATCTTGGATGGTCCGCCATATTACATTTAGAATGACGTCACATATTTTATCGTGCATTGTCCTCCAAAGTAAACGTGTATACAAAATTTCAGCTCAATCGGTTGACGATATCTACTTCAAAATTGAGCTCTAAGATTTCACCCGAACCCACATACATACATTGCAAGTTAAATAAAAGCTTTTAAAAAGAGCAGCGTTGAGTTCTGTAACTCTCATGAGTCATGACACCAATGTCCAGACAATTAGGAAAAAATGGTGAACGGAGTATCTTCCTACCCTCTACGGCCCTCTCTGCCTATCCAGCTGTATACGGCATGCAGCGGAGAGCTAAAAAAGGAAAAAAAAAATTTTTTTACCTGCACACTTCTTGATGTATAGCCTGTTCGAAGTGCATAGTATTAACGATCGCTCTTAGTTTCCTCGCGGAGTTCAGCGCCCAGTATGGGGTCATTATCTCCGTTTTACTCTCACATGCGTCTATCCTGGAATATTAGAAATTATTTTCTTTATATGCTCATTTTTAGAAATTATAAGGGAAAACGTGATTTTTTTTTAAAAAAGAAGGAGAATATAATAAAAGTTTTAAGCATTCGATCAATTCAGTGTTTCAAAAAACTGTTAGATTTAAATTTAAATATATCAAAAAAATCTAAAACATAATAAGAAACTCACCTCCCAGTATTATTAACAGCTTGCGCATCAGGCAGCGGCGGCTTCGCCTGCCGCACGTGCCTGAAGTACGAGTCCCCCGTGTGCACGTCCGGCACGCCGGGAGCGCGACGCACGCGAGCACCGCCCGGGATCGTGAACGAGCCGTACATGCGTTTTATTAACGCTTTGTTCTCGTCTATGAACGTTTCTATTTTATCTCTGGAATTATTATTTGGGTGTTATAAGTAAAAATGTTTTTCTTATGTATATAGGGACAGAAGTCTTTCGTATGAGTATAATTAACACTGATTCAATATAATATGTATATTAGGGAAGAAGATGTAAGTAATTTAAGTCTGAGCTCATAATATTTTAAAAATCATAATAAATTTATAATTTAGGAAACACTAAAATTCAATATAATAATAAAGATAGACCAGCTTTCCAGTCAGTCATCCATGATTTATACCATAAATTTATTTCGAAAATATACACCACAAGCCCACGAATGCAAATTAGAGAAACAATGAAATGAATACTCACAAAGGATAAGTATTGCCGGCGGTCGGACAATAGAGTTGAAAGTTTCGTTTCACGCAAGGCACTCCTCTGATAATCTGACCTTGGATCTCGTAACCCAAGGCTAGAGACAGGGCAGTCCACAAGATCTATAAAAAAAATATAATAAAAAAAATAGCATAATAGATTGTTTATCACATTTGTCAAACACGATAATTATATTCTATGCGGATCAAGCGACATGTACGTACTCGTATATTAAGATTTCATTTGGCGCCATTGTTAACTGTTTTTTTGTGGTTTAAATAAAAAAACAATAAGAAAACAAGTGTACCAACTTTAAATAACAAATTATGAATTTTTTTTTTAAAATAATTTGTTTTATTTGTTTTATCTGTTATTCAAAGTAATTCACTTTGAATAACATATATTTTAAAAAAAGAGATATTTATATTTCTTACATATTTATATATTTTTTATGTATGTGGATTTTTTGTATGTCTGTATGTACCACGCAATTCAAAGTAAAGAATAGAGCAATGCGTCAATAGGGTGTCAGCGTGAAATGCATAAAAAACACAAACTGTAAAGTAATTAAAAGTAATCAAGATGCTAGAGAGGAGATAAGAAACTAATTATATAACTAAATATAGTGCCTATACCTACGCTTATGAACATGGCTATATTTTAAGGACTAAATTATAAATATACAATATGGAATGAAAATATTAAAAATAATCGTTCTGATATTAAGGCAAAGCGCGGCGTGGAGTTCCGCTGCTCAACACGCAATGTCTCAAGAATTCAAAGAAAAGTAGGGAAGAGAGGATGTACTACACCAGGTTACCTCTGCCTACACGGCTATATACGGGATACAGCGTGAAGACTTTCCGCCGATTTCTTAAGATATTCAGTGCTGAATGGAGGAATTAAACGCCGCGCATTGGCCTCGTTTCCAGGGCGAAGAAATGAAAAAAATTATTATTTTATTTTCTCGAGTGGGAATCGAATCCACAACTTTTACAGTCACACTCTTGTGGCCCTGCGCCACGACTGGCGTCAATCATTACTCTCTCACTGACCTGTTTCTAAAGATTTGCTAAATTTAAATGTATCTAACTACTTATAAAAAAAACTTATTCTCAACTACGTTAGTACAGTAAAATTATATGAGGTTTTTCCCGTAATATTTTTTTCCGTGTTGCAGTAGTTTTGTTTTAATAAGCAGCAATAAAATATGGGGAATTCGTCGTCGTTTCGTAAGTAATAATAATTTTTCGCTAAAAAATCGTATAAAATTAAATGACGTATCTAGTTGAAATTAAGGTTTAGTAAAGAGGTTATTACCACAAAATTTTCTTCTATTTCTCTATATAATTACTACACATTTCAATACTTAAATTATAACAAAACTTACATATTTCTCAAAAATTAAAAACTAAATTAATAACTACTGAGTAATAGAAACAAATAATAAAAAAACTCACATTTACAAACGTAAAGCATTTTAACTCCATATTAGCTACCAGATTTCGTTGTTTAATTAAGACGTCCGCCTCTAACACTGTGTTAATTATTATATAAACTTATCTAAATCTAAAACAAGTCGATCTTAAGACGGTTGCAAAAAAAGAAGTTATTCGCGGTGCGCGTACACAGTGACTAGAGATCCGAAGATACATCCGGTGGTGTTGGTGTTAACGGCGTGACGTGATTTTAGCTATGAGTCGTTGCATGTGGTTTTTGAATTATATTTCTTACTAGCGGCCCGCCCGCGGCTTCGCCTGCGTGAACCACGTTATTATTAATTTCTGTCTCCATGAATACCTACGTCATAAAAAGTACCCCTGTGCAAAATTTGGGACGTCTAGCACTTGTAGTAACAAAGTTTCATACAAACTATCAACCCCGAAAACACCCCCTTAGGAGTCGAATATTGCAAATTCCCATCTTAGCGAGCACCTACGTCCTATAAATAACCTCAGTGCAAAATTTGAAACTCCTAGCTCTGGTAGGTTCTGAGATTTCGTGATGAGTGAGTGACCTTTCGATTTTATATATATAGATTATTAATATATAGATAGATACTAGTTTCATGGGATTTTGTTGTTATTTTTATGGGAATTTAGCACATTTATTTAAGGAGCACAGGCCGCCCTCCACCAGGTGGACCGACGACTTTAAGAAGGCAGCGGGAATCCGCTGGATTCAAAGGGCGCAGGACCGGACGGAGTGGCGAGGATTAGGGGAGGCCTATGTCCAGCAGTGGACGTTGAAAGGCTGATGGATGCATGGGAATTTTGAGCATTTATATAAAAAAATCTTTTTTAATTTTGTCTATTTGTTTAGTACAATGACAAAAACGAAAATGTGTATACCTAAGAAGTTTTAAATTAATTTTGGAGAAAGGAAATATATATATTTTTTTGTTAAATCAACTTATTTGTTCAAATTTGAGACCAATTCTGTTCAAACTGTATATTCCCATACATTGAATTAATACAGAAACTACATATACGTATTGTTAATTAATTGTAATCATATTCATTAAACATAACTTACTAAGTTTTACTGGATTGGCACAACTAAGGAATTATATTAAAATATTTATGTAAGCATATATTAAACAGATTGTGAGACCGTTTTGGCGCAGTGGAACAAGGGTAGTGGGTTCGATTGCCATTCGAAGGAATGAATTATTATTTCATAATACTTTAATTTCCTCGCTCTAGCACGGAACGCGCCCAAAAAATTCATTGAAAAGTGGCTGACGGAGTGTCTTGACACTATGTGTTCTCTGCCTACCCTGTAATGCGCAGGATACAGGGTAAAGACATTGTTGTGCAAACGCTGACATATACTTACAAACATCAATGCATATAGGAGGTTCTTATCGCACGCTAAATCAGAAGGTTGTGAAGGAAACAGTGGAGTGATAAGAATTATAATGGTAAGGGCTACATTCCACGAATGCGAAAATATCATATATCTTGGCATCTAAATAAAGTCCATGCTGTCCACCGCCAGGATATATTATGACTGATATAAAATAGTATTTGAATTTCAAGTGGCATCTACGACAATTTGTACATGTCTAGAATCTCGTTATAGTAATAGTGTATTGGAAGAATAATAATATAGGCATTATTTGGATCGTTTTTAAATTGAATCGATATGTTTTTTTTTCTATTTTATTAAATCAGCTTCACGCTGTATCCCGCACACAGTAGCTTCGGTAGAAGTAGACTGGTGTTAAGACACTTTGTTCTACATTTTCCGCCGGACTCGGGGGCACTGCATGTTGAGTGGCGGAATTTAACGCCGCACTTTGAAAATATTAAATATTTAGTTTCCTCAAGTGGGCATCGAACCCACAGCGTTTAAGTAACACGGTCTAGGTCCTGCGCCACAACTCGCTGAATTATTTATATCGATTAAAATTAAATCGATACGTTTTTTCTATTTTATTATCGATTTATATTAATATTGATTTATAGCATATAAAATTACGTAACACATCAAAATGGAAAACTGGATCGCGTCATTAATTTGGCAAGCGAACGTTGTTTGGCAATTTAAAACGATTCTCTATATATTAGAGGCAAGTGTGTCAATAACCTTACTTGGCTCAAATACATTTACATATATATATATATGTATATGTATATTGGTGGGTAAAAACCTCCGATGCGGTACACGGCCCGTGTCTCGTTCGTACAGTTTTTTGTTATATAAGGATTTTTATGTAATTTTAACATGTTGAAGTTTTGTATTAAATGTATTTATTTATTTATATGTAAAAAGATACATTATTCATGTTACAAGTAATCTTTGCAAATCGTTTCTTTACGAGGTTCTTCAAAAATCTTGTAAAATTTTTGTTATTTATATAATTGAGCAAAATGTTATAATAGATATTACATAGTTATTTTATTACAAATATAGTGGAAGAAAAGGATATCTGAAGATCATCCCTATTCTAACAGTCTTCAATACAAAAATGTTCATAAAAGGTTATATAGGCACTTGCAATTCTCTTAAGTAAAGATTTATCGCCATCAGTACTTGTATACAGAAGCTCACCTGTCAATAACTCACGGTTATTGAACGATCCATTCGAGAATAGCATCGCCAGACAATAAAAAAAAACAGCTTCACGCTGTATCCCGCACACAGCAGGGTAGGCAGAGGGAACCTAGTGTTAAGACACTCCGTTCCCCACTTTCTGCCGAATTTTGGAGGCATTGCCTCGGCACCAGAGCGAAGAAATGGAAATATAAACGTAAATAAATATTTCACTTCCTCGAGTGGGGATCGAACCCGCAACCGTAGCGTTACAGTCACACCTATGTGCCGCTGCGCCACGACGGCCTCAATAAAATATTGTTATATTAAATATTTCATATATTTTATTATTTAAATAATATTTTTAAGATATTTTTTGTTAGCCTCTTGACCGTCACTTGTGTTCTCATCGAAGCTTTTAAATTACCTTGTATTTATATTATACAGTTGGCAAATCCTCATATTCCGTTCCTATTGGGACACTTCCGTTCCAGACTTTCCTTTATATTTTGGAGGCATTGCTACTTCAGTCGTGAAACTGTCTTCGTCTCGTTACCAAAGCTAAGAAATGAAAATATTTCATTATTTAATTTCCCTACTTGAAAAAATGAAATCGAACCCCCGATCTGTCGCGCTTACTATCGCACGCTTGTGCTACGCCATGTCTGACCTCATATATAATATTTAATGGTTCCCAAAAACAAAATTAACTATAATAATATAATTCATATTAAAGATTACATTATTTGTGTAGTTATGTCATTATTTAAGCTTCCTTAAAGATTCTAGTTCATTTTTGCACCGTTCAGTGTAGTCGACCCTCACGATTCTGAATTAATTATGTTTTTCTTTAACTATGAGTAATACTAACGTTAATAAAAATGAATTAAACAAACTTATTTCTTAATACTATGATCTAATTTATTTGATGCTACCATTTTTTAATAGGCATGTCATGTCTTTAATTATTAATATGAACTCATTATTAGCGAATGTTAATAAAAAATCGATTGAACGATCGACCTTACTGTACCTACTAATAAAATAATCAGCTTCACGCTGTTTCCCGCATATAGATAAGTAGGCAGAGGGAACCTAGTGTCAAGACACTCTTTCCGAAGAATTTTTTAAGGTAATTGCGTGTTGATTGTCAAAAACGATGGGCTTTTTTTACCTTGGTGCCAGATCGAAGAAAAAAAAATATTAATAAATCATAATTCATTCTCCCGAGTGGGGATTGAATTCACGACTGTTGCGTACAGTCACACCCTCGTAAACCTGCGCCACTACGGGCTCCAAAACTGCAGTTTACCCTATTGTGGTGTGTAAATATCGATTTTAGTCAAAATTTACAATCATTATTTAGACAAATAATATTGTCTAAATATACATATAGAAAATAATGATATAATTTAATGAAACGCAGGTGGGCTTAATGATATTTTGTCAGCATCGCAGCTCGCATGTACAAATATGTTCTAGAGGTCACCAAAGAATAGGTAAATACTTGGAATACTTAATTAGACATTTGAACCGCTGTTTTGCACAGATTGTGTGTAGAATACAATTGATGGATCTTGTCTATGAAGTCTATGATTATAATAGTTTAATTAATATAAAAAAATGTTTATTTTTTATTTTAGGAAGCACTTGGATGTGACAGTAAACGCGACTCGTAAAATTAAATATAAAAGAAAGTGGAGAGCGGAGTGTCTTAACACTGGGCTTCCTCTGCCTAACTTACTACATGCAGTATACAACGTAAAGCTCAAAAAAATCCATTTATACGTAAGGCATTTAATATTTAATACTTTAGCAAGCCGTGTATGGAATTTACAAGCAATTAGTTCTTTACAATGCGGGTCTCGACTTAAGTATAAAATAAAATTACTGTCTTATACATTACGCGTAGTCAGTGCATGCGTACGGCTTTGACATTTAAAATGGATAGTGAAAAAAATTGATTCATATATAATTTTTATAGTAAATTAGTTTTAGACAATAACTTCGTTGTCATTGAAAAATCTAAATAATTATAATTACCTTATCCTACGCAAAAAGATTTTTTAAATTTGAAGTAGTAGTTCTTGAGGTTATCGCGTTCAACCAAACAAAGATAATCTTTAAAAGAAACTATATTGATTCTCATAAATTATAGTATAAAATATTAATACGTATCTTAAGCCAACTCTGTATAAAACAATCAACATATAAATAAGATATTGATATATGCAGAAAGTTTTCTCTTGCCTATTGAATATTCATAGATGCAACCTTCTATAATGGCGGCGTGTGGGCAAATAAAAGCGATGATTGCGACGATCAGTATTGCAATATATTTTAATTAGTCGACTTCCTTATTAGAACACCGATATCTTAATGTCTTTATAGCTTTATCACGTTCGGTCTTGATTAACCAATAATCTATATGGAGTTTAGGATGAAGTTCCTAAGTCATAAATAAGGATGAGAGTTTTTATTTGGGGTATCCTTAGGTGTTTTGTTATAAAATGTGGTAGAAATAAGTAAATAGTAGCTAGTTATTAATTATGGGAGGAAATATTTTATTATCTTTTAATATTCAAATTATTATTTTTTAATTACAATTTTATCCATTTCAATCCTTTTCATCTTTTCCGAAGTTGCAAACCTAAAATAATTTGATGTTAAAAACTTTGTTAGCCTAATATATATTATTTCTTTTATGGGAAATAGTTAAAGACTTAGGAAAAAAACTGTTTTCTTTATCTGGCACTGACAATAACCTATATTTAACGTAGGTAAATTTTTAAAGGACTGAAATATTGACACAGTATTACTCACAAATCCATCCAAAAGATACTAACAAAAATCAACTTTTAAGTAAATTTTAAACCCAAAATTATAATTAATTCTAACAAAAAGATTATTTAAAACAAAGTCATCTGTAGCCGTATATAGTTCAAGGTTTAGCAAAAACTCGTGCGATGCTAAGATGATAAATCATAATTCACTAGCAAAGGTTAGCTCCTTGGCTTAGGAACAAGGTGAACGTTCTTTTGCTGTATAAGGATAAGTTATATCATTTAAGTTACTATCACGTAATCACGCGTATCACGCACCACGTATCACGTACTACGTATTCTTTATCAGAACCCACGTGTTTATTCTGAGTAGGGCGTTCTCGACATTGCTACGACGTGACTGTTGCGTTTTTTTTGGTCTGGGAAAATTTAATAGGTTAAAGAGACTATTAGAATTTACTAGATTTATTTTAGTCAATTCTAATTCTTTTATTATTTAATAAATATTTATCACTATTTCATTCGTAAAAAAAAGAAATTGGGAACTTAGCCAAATAATTAATAGCAAACTAAGTATTTAAGGCAAATTTAAAAACTCAACTCCCTACGAGCAATTTCTCTGTTAAATTATTTAAAATCTTATCTGTATTATTTATACTAATATTATAATCGATAGTGCATATAAAGTAGACTATCGAAGACTAATCTAACAGAGGCTATAAGCTGTTATACACAACGTTAACAATTTCCTCGAGTAGAAATCGAATCGACAACCTCTCCCGTTCACATTCTCATGCTCCTACACCACGACTGATCTCTAAGGCTCTAGCACTGTCACACGCATAAACACGTACACTGTTTACATATATATTATACACATATTTAAACGAAGTGCGTGGTTATTGGCCGAGCGGACGTTTCCTGTGGTCTTACGCTGTCGCAATTCTAATAAGTGCTAGTGCTATGGCGGACCGGTATGAACGTATTGCTCTTGTTTCCCTTACACCCACTAGTTTTAGTTCTAAAATTTATTTAAATTTATATGTAATTAAATCAGCTTCACGCTGTATCCCGCATATAGCGGGATAGGCAGAGGGAGCCTAGTGTTAAGACTCTATCTATGCGGAACGGACTCACTAACTTTCCGTCGAATTTTGGAGGCATTGCGTGTTGAGTGGGGGTCTTTGACACCAGCGCGAAGAAATGGAAATATAAATTTAAATAAACATTTAATTTCCTCGAGTAGGGATCGAACCTGCAACCAGTCGCACACACTTGTGCCCCTACGCCACAACTGGCCTAAAACTTTGATGTCGTAAAATGTACCTAAATGTTTGAGTATAATTTATGGCTTCTACGTAAAAGCTTATCTGTATCTCCAAATTGGATTTTTTAATTTACATTATTAAATTTTTGTCAACAGTTAAATGTTTTCTAAATGGAATTTAACTTCTAAGGATATTGAAGAAGAATCTATAAAAGCTCATGTACAAGTTTATGGTATCGTTCATCTAGATGTACTTACATATTATTTTTAATCTACTTTTAGTAATTTACTTTTTAGTGATAAAAATATTTTTTCGTTTAGTAGTAAAAATATATCGTTCTACCACTCAGCACGCAATGCTTTCGAAATTCGGCGGAAAATAGGAAACGGAAGTGTTGAAATGGGAACAGAGCATCCTAGGCACTGACCTCAGTCCCCAGGATCTCTCTGCCTACCCAATTATGTGCGTGAAGCTAGAAGAAATGGGTCATCCACCTTTAAGTTTCTAATTATTGACTTATAAGCCTACCAAACGCGGTAAACGTTAAGACTTAGTTACTAGTTTACGATTTTATATATATAATAGATACACACTTAAATAAAAATCAAAAGATTTATTAAGAAGAATAAAGTAAATTTAACATTTTAATATCAAAATATTTGTACCCATTAAGTTATAAACGCGTACAAACTTGACACCAAGAACTCTACAAGCCAGCAAATACTACCTTGGTTCTAAATCATCTAATAGGTCAAAGTAATAATAATTATACTAAAATACTTGAACAAGCGGTAAGCGGTTAAGAACTAGTTGACTGTAGTATACAAATGTTTATAGTATTACAGAAATGACCGTGTTTTTTAATTTACTTCACGCTGTAACCCGCATTTAGTAGGTTAGGCATAGTGTTAAGACACTCTGTTCTCCATTTTCGGCTTAATTTGGAGGCATTGTGTGTTGAGCTTGCTTTCCCTCGTCTTGCTTTGTATGTGAGTTATAGCGTGACATTAAGAAAAAAAATTTAAGCTAATAATAAATAAATTTTTAACAAAAAGAAAAACCGACTTCTAACAACGAACTAAAAAGTGAAAAATAGTTTTACAAAGATTGTATAATTTTGAAGTCGGTGCCAAGTAAAACAAACAGGCTTAGTAATTAGATATTGTAGTAAAGTTGTTGTAGCATTAGTTTGACTTGAAAAAAAAATACAGTCGAATTGATAACCTCCTTTTCTTACAAAAGTCGGTTAAAAAACATCGATGTTTTCTGAATGAAAATCCTAGATATAGTGATTTGTTTCTCCTAGCACAAATTCACACAAATTATCGCCTACAGTTTAAGTAACAAAATTGTCAACGCTTTCTAAACGCCTAGCTTTTAACACCTACGTATGACGAATGCAATTTCATTTTATTATCGTTTAATATACAATAATTACTGATGACTGATATGAAATGATGAATGTATTTATAGTATAAATACATTCATCATTTCAGAAGTTTATGTAATAACAATTATTGTTCGTCTATCCATATATCAAATAATTCAATTGAGCTTAAGTATTAGATTCTGATTCTAAGAGAGATGAGGCTATCCTGGTGCACAAGGGTGTGACTGTAATGGCGATTGTGGATTCGATTCCAGCTCGAGGAAACTAATTGTGTTGTTTTTTATAGAGTAGAGAACGGCGCGGCGTGAAAGATTTGTATATTATAAAAGTAGTAAGGAAAAATAAAAAACTGTATAATTTGAAATTATTCTTAACATTAAACGGGATAAGCAAAAAAAACTTAACAATTTAATTAATATTATGTTTTTTATAAAAATTCACTGGAGTAAAATTTAATTACATTTATATGTTATTTAAAGATATTTATTATTGGCCTTTACGTCAATCCTAGAAATGTTTGTAGATTGGTTATTTACGCTACTTACAAGATTAAGTAGTTTTGCTTCATTAAAATTACAATTAAGTGGCCATTACTCACTCGCCCGTTCCATTTACGACAATTTTCTACTAGATACATTGAATCTACGTAATTACAACAAAAACTGAGTAATACAAACAACACTTAGGAATGTATGAAATGATGTCAAAGCAATAAATAATGTGGTAGTGACTAAGCAAATGGTATATGTATGTTTCATATTAAAAAATATTTCAATATATAAGATATATATACATATTTATATAAAGAAATTTCCACCGTGGGAAAGGTTATAAGGAAATAAGTTGAAAAAGAAGCAATTTTTTTTTCATTTGGTTCGATAAGAACATATAATTTAATCGTATAGTTTATATTCTTATTAAATTTATAAATATTTTTTTATTTTATTAGTATAAAATCTTTCGTAGATGATCACAATTTACGTATACAGATATAAAAAAATGCCAAAAAAAATCATATACCGAGTAGCAATAGTTATTATGTAATAGTTATTTATAACTTCTTATAATATTTATAAAAATATTATTTTTTCTATATTCTTTTTTCGCTCTAGGCTCTATCATTTGTATAGAAGATAAAGTTTATTGGGGGAAGAGGAAACTTTATAACCTAGTGTTAAGACACTCCGTTCTGATTAAGATACTTCCGTTCCTCACTAAATATTTTATTCAAGAGTGTGAATCAAATCCACAACCGCACGCTTGTGCCCCTGGGGCACGACGGCCTCGTAATTAAATTATTATTAACAACATAGAGAAAGCAAGTTATTAATAATAAAATAACATATTATTTCTCATTACTTCAGTTGTCTTGACACCAAATGAACTACAGCAGTCACGTTTAAACATAACTGACTGACTGTTTGAACTATTTAAGTTAAACAATTTTCATTTGCTCTAATGGTTTGTATATTACTCAATGACCAATGACCAAAGGCAGTAGACCTTCTCGCAGGTGATAATTGGTTTTTAACTAGCCCAGCAGTTTATAGTTGTTTATTACTATTAATATAAGTAATATGTGTAAAGTATGAGATTTAGCGCAAGGATTATTTACTTCATATCTATATATTTCTATAGTCTTTGGTTTTAGGAACATTATTAATATTTTTACAGTCTTGATACAGGCTGCTGGGGCACTACGTATAAGTTGGCTGTGGGTTCGATGGCCAATCAAGGAAATGAAATATTTAATGTTGCCAGAGCAAAAAAATTGTTGTTTTTTTTGTATTTTTTAAATATTATTTCTATATTATGTTTATTATAATGATTTATTGAAATTTAAGTCTTTTTTTGTATTTTTTATGGTGAAAATTAAAGAATATAGAGTTTTTACACTATATAATTATATTTAAAGCTAATCATTTAATAATGAAAAACTAATATTGAAAAATAAACTTACCGGTATTTGATAGAACGATCCATTATTGACTGTGGGATAAGAGGTGAGAGGCACCACGGGAACTGAACCATTTCTTAATAATATGGGACCCTGGAGCGGCGTTACTGCTTGTTGGCCAGAATCTGGAAATTATTAAGATAAAATTAGTACCAAAAGAAATGTAGAGACATTTTATAATTTAATTTATTGTATACTAGCCGCTAAACCGGTCCGCGGCTTCGCCCGCTTAAACTATAAATTATTTATTTTCTCAACTGAATTATTTTCGTCAACTAATAACATTACCATTTTAAAGACAATATCAATACACCGATTCAAATTGTCTGAAACGTATTAGTTAGTATTATTGTTTATATAATATTTCTATTTTTCAAACGGGATTCGAACCCACAACCTGTCATGTTTACAGGCACACACTAGAGCCCCTGCGCCTGACTAGCCTCATAAGTCTTAATAAAGTTAGGCTTTATAACTAATTCCTGCTAAATTTTAGTATTAGTAATAAGATATTATAACCTCCTCATACATATTTAGCTTTCAAGAGAAAATATTGAAGATTATGTAAGTATTTATATAAAAAATCAATAAATATGTTGAAATAATTCAGTTCTTGCTAAATATTATACAAAAGCTAGACTTCATATGTAGATCAATAGATGTCTAGATAAATAATAGATATTTCTAAACTGTGTGACAAGTTCGGCATTAGTCAGGTGTTTCTTAACAGATGCATCGCATCGCGGTCAAGAGTTATGCAACTGCAAATCTTATATAGATGACTAGTGGACCCGAACGCGGCTACGCCCGTTTGAACTATACGAATATTTATTAAATATATTTATTAAATTGTTTTTAGTTTTCAATAGAGAGATGCGTTAAGCAAGCTCATTTTGGGTGACGTTTTCTAACAACAAACTTTGCAAATCGTTGCTTAGCAACGACGGTTGTTATTAACATGGCGGAATAAATTGCATGTCAAATTAATAAGTATTTTAATATATTGGTATATATCGAAATTATTACAAATATGAGAAAAAAAAGTATCCTATGTCCCGAGACCCTCAAGTATCTCTATATGAGTATTTTATCACAATTAAATTAGCGGTTTGGCCCTGATTGCGTAAAAGACAGACAGACAGACAGAGTTACTTTCGAATTTATAATATAGATATGGATTATGTATGGCTGAGGCCGGTAATGGCAGAAGCGTGTGACTGTAAATGCAACAGTTGTGGGTTCTATTCCCATTCGAGGAAATGATATGTTTAAAATTTAAATCGTTTCCCTCTGGTGTCGAGGCAAGCGCGGCAGTACCACCACTCAACTCACCATGCCTCAAGAACGCAACAGTGTCTTAACACTATGTTTTTACTGCTTATACAGGGTAGAGCTAAAAAATATATTTATAAAGTTAAGTCATTTCAGTAACTTATAGATATATTAAGTTTCGAAACAAAAGGTTCGTCGTAAGATATTTTCAAATAAAATACAAGAGAAGTGTAATGTTGATTTTTTAATGACCGATTGTTATGTAGGAGGTGTACATAAAATATATACAAGGAAAATTTATGTATAAATTTGAGTAGAGCTGTTGAAATATTCATTATTTCTAATAAAGACTTTACTATTAGAAAGCGATGACTAAGGTTGCCTTGACAGCCACCTTTTATTTTTATTCATGTACGTATTATATTACTATACTGTTTTAAAATATTATTAAAAGTCTTTTTTTAGGAACCTGTCGTGGCGCAGAAGCAGAAGGAGGTAGGTGGGTTCGATCCCCACTCGGGGGAATGAATTATGTTTTATTAAAATTTTCATTTTTTCGCTCTGGCAAAATGGCAAAAGTACGGCGTTGGGCAACTCAGCAAGCAAGGAAAGTGTGGAACGGAGTGTATTAGCACTAGGTTCCCTCTGCTTACCCTAGTGCGGGATACAGCGTAAAGCCATTTTAAAATTTTTAATAAAACTACTAAAGTCTGGGGTAACATTGACAGTAGACCTCGAACAAATTTCGATAACTTTTCCGTTTGATACTATTGACTATTTTTATTTAATATGTTTATTTTAATTAATAAATGTAAATTTTAAAAACGAAAAGAAATTTAAAATTCAGCATAAGGAAAACATAAATATATTTATTAAACTAATTATATATACCCGCCGTCGTAGCTCAGTGGTAAAAGGGTGTGACTGTAGCGCGACGGATGTGGGTTCGATCCCCACTCGAGGAAGTGAAGTATTTATTTACGTTTACATTTCCATTTCTTCTCTCTGGTATCTAGGCAAAGCGCGGCGTACTGTTCTGCCACTTAACACGCAATTCCTCCAGAATTGGGCAGAAAGTGAGGAACAGCGAGTGTTAACACTTGGTTCCCACTGCCTACCGCTGTGTGCGGGATACAGCGTGAAGATGATTTAATTATATATACAAAAATGGAACACTATTTATATTTAATATGGAAGTATATACTATGTTTGCATATAGCAATGAATTAATACGAGCACAAAGAAACAGGTCCAGTCACCCAAAGTAAGGTCGGTATTTGAAAGGGCTACCAAGATATTTGTGTTAGTTTGCTATTCGATTTTCGTCTATTGTCACGCTCGATCGTTAATTCCTCATAATGGGTTTGGCTTCCGGTCCTATGTAATGTAATTATAGGTATTTAATTAACGTTTAAGGTGGGTGGGATAGGTGTAGGTTCAATCTTTTTCGGGGGAATGATAATATTCTAAATTAAAATAAACTATGGCTCCTAGTTTCATATGCTCTTTCTTATAGGTGTGCGAGAGGAAGAAAGTCTTCTCTTAAATTCAGTGAAAATTTATAATAAGGCTTTTTTAGTTAAATGAGTTATGAATGAGCAAAATTTATTTATGTAGGTATGTATTAGGGAAAAACGAGTTATAAAACAATTACTTAGATATATCATTCATTGATTTACTAACATAATAAACTTTATTTAAAAGTATATTTTTGAAAATAAAAATGCATACTCCATTTCTTGGTTTCTTGAAGTACATATATATTATTTTCTAGAAAACATTGTATTCTGTGAATTGAATAATAAATTGTAGCGTTTTACTATTCTACACATATTTCAATATAATCAAATTCTATACAACTATGATAAGCGTTATTTCTATTATAATAATAATAAAATGTATATTTACAAATACTTTCAAAATTATAATAAGCTTTCTGTGATTTGACTTGTTATATATTACTTAATTAGATGTTTATTATCATGTATATGATTTTACAAGAATATTAATACTTTTACCTTGAAACTCTTTAAAATTCCGCTTCTCTCCGAAATAAAATCTGACAACACTGATCAGTAAAGAGAATACTGTCTTAGCACTATTTTTTGGCTACTTTGATATATTAGGTAATAAAAAATATATTGCTTTCTGTACTAAAAGATTAAAATAAAATCGTTCAAAATTGGCCTTTAAGTTTATGAATAGAAAATCTCTTAGATCAAGTAGTTATCTAAGACAATAGCATTAGTACGAGACAAAACAAAACATGTCTAATATCCACGAGTTATTTTTTCTAAATACCAAGGATAATAGTTTTACCTTGACTTTTAATGGATTGTGATATATATTTCTTTATTCATGCAATTGCAAAATTGTATTAAATCAGCTACACGCTGTATCCCGTACACAGCAGGGTAGACAGAGGGAACCTCGTGTTAAAACACTCCGTAAGTAATTAAAAAGGATTAATATAATGTTTATTATATTACTATTATAGTTGCTTTATTCTTGTAGTAATATTATTTTCTTGTACTACTCGTAAATCACATAGAGTTAAACGTACTTTAAACAATTTAAATATAAACTGAAAGTTAATGTCAAAAAATAGTTTTATCTCAATCGTTGCTATAATGAAAACAAATATATAAGCCGTTATAACCATTTAAATTAAATATAATTCCTTTTAAAATAACCCCATCGACATTTAAGTAAAGATTTTACATTACTATCTATATACGAGCTATGTTTCACAGAATATACTGCAGTTGTCACATATAACTTAACAAGACCCTACGCAGAGAACTTTATAAATGTATTTAATAGTGTAGAAGTTGAGCTTACCGATAAATGCCTATATATAGTAAGATATTTGATTTCAGTAGTTAGAATTTACCTAATGTTTATGTTTATTTAAGATATAAGAAAAGTATTTTTATGGCCAGTCGTGACAGGTTTGGATTTGATTCCCATTTTGTTAAGTTTCGTCTCTCAACACGCAATGCCTCCTCCAGAATTATTCGGAAAGTGGGGCGCGAAAGTGTTTTAATGTGAACAGAGTGTTTTAACACTAGGTTCCCAGGTTCCCTATGCTTATTTTATTATATTTTTAAAACATTGTGTGTTGATTCGCGGAACTTAACGCCACTTTTCTTATCGTAGCGGGGAAATGTAAATAATTCAAATCATTTTCTCTACTTCTTATTTATCTACTTCTTCATAAAAAAATAAAGATTATTGGATAAACTACTTAAAATATTTACCGTGGTAAGTTTTTATGCCTACTGCGATATTACGAATCAACAAGTAATAAAATATTTAAAATTATGGCACATATATTTATAAGCTTGTCGTCGGTATATGAAATACAAACAATACATTTATAAGTATAAGAATATCTATACCTATATTATAAATTCGAAAGTAACTCTCGTCTGTCTGTCTGTCTTCTACGCAATCAGGGCCAAACCGCTAATTTAATTGTGATAAAATACTCATATAGAGATACTTGTTACTTGAGGGTCTCGTGATGAACATAGGATACTTTTTTTCTCATATTTGTAATATTTTCGATATATACAAATACATTAAAATACTCATTAATTTAACATGCAATTTATTCCGCCATGTTAATAACAACCGTCGATATGCGACCGTTACTAAGCAACGATTTGCAGAGTTTGTTGTTAGAAAACGTCACCCAAAATGAGCTTGCTTAACGCATCTCTATTGAAAACTGAAAATAATTTCATAAATATATTTAATAAATATACTTATGAAATTATTTTCGTATAGTTCAAGCGGGCGTAGCCGCGTTCGAGTCCACTAGTATATAATGAAAAAATATGAATAAGTTACCAGTTACCTTAAGTTAACTAAAGCGTATACAGTAAACACGATAGTTGTGGATTCGATTAGCACTCGGAGGAATTATTTAAAATCGTCCTTTTCTCGTTCTAATAACAAGGCAAAGCGTGACGTTAAATTCCGCTATTTTATACGCAATAGCTCGAAAATTATGCCAAAATTGGCAACGGAGTGTCTTAACTTTGAAAATTAGGTTCCCTCTGTCTATCCTACTATACCTAATAAAGAAAAAACTATAAAATATAAAAAAAAATAAGTATATTCTAAAATTTTCTGTAAATAAAAGTTTACGCACGATTTTATATTACAGTATTAAAATTGTCCCCTTTAGTAAATGATATCGTAATAGTAGGAAGTATTGCATTATATTTAACCTTGGTAGCTATTCGCGGCAAAATTAACTAGTTTGTTGACAGTATTGTAAATCTATAAAAATTATATATGTCTTTATCTTTTCTATATATCTTTTATATTATAGAAATTTAAAAATATACATATATAAGTAATTTCACGTGAAAGTGACGTTTAAAAGTGACCCGGTCTCTCGGATAAATTGGTTGAAAGTGAAACCAAGGTCGGCGTGATGTTTTTGTGCCGTGTTAAAAGTGAAGACGATTACGTGCAATCCTCAACGTAAACACGTATGTTAATAGATTGTTCTGTTGATGAAAACTTGCTTTTAGTTAGGTAATGCCTAAATAAAACTGTAGATTTACATTTATACCATAGTGGTGTAGTTGATATGTCTCTAATTAAACGTAATGATCGTGGGTTCGATTTCCTTTTAAGAAAAAATGTATATTTATAATTACTTTATTGAACCGAATGAGATTCTAGGCGAACATTATTATTTTTTTCAACTTATTCTCACAGTAATGGTTTTATAATAAAATATACGTAATATCTGCTACGTAAGAGAAAAACAGGTATTTTTTAGACCTAAGCGTTTTTAATAATCAATACAGCCTTATGTTTATTATTATGAATAATTCTTAATTAATTTATCAGCATAAAATATTATGATCTCGATCGTGTTTAATTTTTAAACAATGTGCAAGAAAACGTGTCTTAAAGAGAAAAAAGATTTGCTAACGTCACTCTAATTTCGTCGTGCGTGCTTTTAGTATCACTTGTCCGCATTTTTAGTATAGTGTTAAGACACTCCGTTGCCCATCTTTCACCGAATTTTCGAAGCACGCGCGGAACTGAACGCTGCGCTTTTGCCTTAGTACCAGAGTGATGTAAGTATTCATAAATAACAATTTATTACCCCGAATGAGGATCAAACCCACAACTGTCGTTACAGTCACACGTTTGTGCCCCTAAGCCATAACGGCCTCCTTCATACATTGTATATATCTACACTTCATTATCTAAGTAGCTATTGTAATTTAGTATTTACTCAATTGAAGGCTTTTCATGTAAGAATTGAATCCAATTAAACATAATAAATATGAACGTTAGAATTTCCTTCTCTATATAGACATAAAACTACCTGGTACACTCTCGTTTCGACTCTTACGCCGTCACCGAAGGCTGGCTGCTATCGACTGATAGTGGAAGTAAATGGACCGATCGTGCCATTTCAATGTCTCTAGGTATTAAACTATTTAGCGGATAACAATCTAATTTGAACATAAGCTTGTAATTTATATTCCAAACAAGTACTGTTGATAACTAAGAGTTTTATAGATATTGTGGTTTTTTTTTTCAGCTTTAGGGTAGACAGAGCCCAGCATTAAGACACTTCGCTACCTACTTTTTTGCCGAATTCTGGAGGCATTGCGTGTTGAGTGGCGGAACTTAATACCAGAACGGAGATTCCATTCATTTCCTTGAGTGAGTACCAAAAGCTGTGCTCTTAAGACTTAGCTAAAATAATGTTCCAAACATACCTGAGCCAGGGACGTCTTCATAGTAGTCGTCGTCGTCATAGTCGAGGATAGCATGTAGTTGGGTCTTGCCACCTGTACCTCCAGGTTCCACTTTCGTGAATCCTCGCGGACGATCTGGAGGATTTTGTCCAGCGCCACCACTATTACTGCTACTTTTCGTTACAGCCTCATTTTGCTTCGGAAAATTGCCCTGCGACGAAGGTGTTACAGGTCCTTTATGACTATTAAAGTTATTAGAGCCGCTGTCAAGCTTTCGACTAGATAGTGGACCAGGTGTTGTTGCGGGCCCATATGGGGTATCCGCATATCCTGGATTGTAATGGGGTATTTGTGCCGAATTTTTATTGTTCCTCCTCTGATCGTAATCATAATCACCAGTTGGGTCATGGATGTATTGACCTGTATTGTCAAAATGTGAATTCAGTTCTTGGACACGTTGGTTGTGTGTTACTTGTAAATCGAGCCTCGCGTTTTGTGGATATATCTGCGTATGCAGTTGACTATTGAAAGGGTTTTGAGGAACATTATTTTGTTGAGGATACTGCGTGAACTGGTTGGGCGGAGGAAGGTATGCTGTCCCAGCACGCTTCCTTACTTTAGACTTCCTAGGTTGCTGAACGTTAGAAGGTGGAAGGAACGGTTCGTTTCCCGTAAACTGAGGTGCATATCCATCTTGATGTTCTTCAGGAGAATAAAGTAGGTCATCCAGCTGTACTCGCAGTGGCGTGGCTGGTGTAGCCGTCACAGCAGGTGTAGCGGCATTCACGGCCGCCACAGTAAAATTCGCTAAAGCCATAGTTCAGAACACAATCGACATTGCCTCAAATGTCAACTCAAATATTTATTCGCTATCACGGCCGCGCTTGCATAATAATGTAAGTAAGCGGCGTGGGATAGTCAGCTGCGCGATCGTCTTCTCATTCTTAACACAAAAGTTCACTGCACTACCACTTATTTTCACTGTTTCACTTTCCGTTGACTGTACTTGGACGATCTGCAACAAAAATAGTTATCTTTAAAACATATTTAAAAAACATAAATATTACGATTCTTTCATAAAATTATATATACATGTATTCTAGCAGTAGTTAGAAAGAATTTAGTGTTAACACACTCCGTTATCCACTTTCCACTGACCTTTCGAGACAGCGTTTTGAGTGACAAAATTCAATTCATCACCGCACTTTTCTTTGCTACCAAAGCGAGGAAATGAGAACATTTAATAATTGACTACCATAAGTGAAAATGGAACCCACAAGCGTTACGTTCACATTCACAAATTTATGACACTACGGGAACCTAGAAATAAAATAACGTTATAATATATCTGAAACTTTACAATTACATAATCTAGATTTAATGTCACGATATCTCTGTCAAGTTAGCTATAAGCTCGCATACAAAGGTTTATGGCTGGTTTTCCCTCGATCCGTGATATCCTTGCCACTTCAAATGGCATTCATATTAGAAGGTAGGAGTCGTGATCGACGAATAGCGTTTGCAATTTGGGAACCTAAATAGGGGAAAACCGATGTTCAGACGACAATACAATGTCCTTGTAGAGACAAAGGGTACTTATACTTATTCTTGTAATATAGTGATTTCCAGTTTATCATCGCTATTGTTTTGTATTCAATTTATCGCGTAGTATGTAATAATTAAGGTTTATTGCTGTTTTGCGGTAGGTGATAATTGAATTTTATGTATTTGTATGTATTTGGCGTGTTAAACAAACTCGTTGTAGTTTTATAAAATAAGTATTTTAAATTTAACATTTACTTTAATTTGGGTCGCACGGTCTATCGAAAATTATTTTCACTTTTGGTCTTTTATTTTTTAAAGATTTGTAATAAATATTCAAATTTATTACTGTACGGAAGTATCGGAAATCTGTATAGAAGTGAAATTAATTCTATTGTCTTCTCTTTCAGCCTCATGCTGTATATAGAAGGCAGAGGGAACCTAGTGTTAAGACAATCCATTCCCCATTTTCCACTGAATTTTTCAAGGCATTGCGTGTTGAATGGTAGAGCTAGAAAAAACTAGAAAAATCTAACTAATAATATTATAAGAAATAAAATATAATTAGCAATTAGAATAGAATAAATAGAGCTATCGGTAGCAAAGATAAATGACATACTCCTACATAGTACCTGAATTTGGAATAAAGTGCTATTAAAGTTTCTTAAATCGTGTGGTCCTTGCACGTCCAACGTGATAGTATCGTCGATGAGCAATTGTTCATGGCAACACAAAATATCCTCAAAATTTATAATATCTATTATTGTTAAAGTGACTAAACGTGACAGGTTGTGGGTTCTATTCCTAGTCGAGGTCGAGATATTTTCACTTCTCTGGTCTGGTTTACGGGCAAAATGCGGTGTCAGTTCCATTACAACACGTAATGCCTTCGGAATTTGACGGAAAATGGGGAGCGGAATGTCTTAACACTCTGGCGCTGCCTAAACTGCTACATGCGGGATACAATGTGAAGCTGAAAAAATATTCATAATTTCGAATATTTCATAATAAATATATTTTATTATTATCTGATTTTTTCTTATTAAATTATCAATAAATACAATAGGAAGAAAAAAAAAATTAGATATACTATAGTATAATAAATAATACATTTATGTAAGTTAATCAAAAATAGTATAGCAACGTCAATCTCAATATTGCTTCACAATGAAATCTCATATAAAAATGTAAGAACAATAGCGTCACATACGTTATTTTTAATTAATATAAACTAATTAAAAATAATAAAGAAATTGTTCTATTTTTTTATGATTATATGAAAAATGCTACAGAAATACAGAAGTATTATTTTATTATAATATTATACTGAAATATTATTTCGTAGTTCGACTTGCGCCATTTATCTTACGCCACTTAAGATCGTACTGTACATAGATCATGAGCTCTAAACCCACCACAGAATAGTCTTATGTTCACTGAAAAGTTTTACTAACCTAGTGTTAGGACATTACGTTCCCATTAAGACACTCTGTTCCCAATAAGACTAGTAAATGTTGCGTGTTGAGTGGCGTGATTACCGCGCTTTGCCTCGACACCAGAGGGAAGAATTAATTTCTTCGTAATGTGAATGTTTCCTCGAGTAGGAATCGAACTCACTACCTACGCGTTTACAGTTACAGGTTTGTACCCCTAATTATTAACGTGTCTAACCGAATACAATTAGAACTATTAAAAATATTTATCTTGTATTACGATACATATACATATCTACCGCTTAGTAATAAATTAATAATAACAAAAATTCTTGTATATATATATATTTCTGGGCGTGGCAATAAATACAGTATATAATAAAATAATTAGTTTGCATATTTGAAACAAAGGACAACTAACAACGTATTTATATTTTTTGCATTCTCTAATTAACGTTTGTTCCTGATCCATACAAAAAACAAGTGGACCTAGCGACAGTGTCAATGACCATATTAAACGTTAGAAACGAAGGCTTGAAGTGGTCCAAATATATTTTTTGTTTCCTTTTGGTTATAAGAAAAATGTGGTAGTAAATAATTTGTATGAGTGCAGCACACAGCACACTAGGAACCAAGGCTAAACAGCTGTTCAGATTATAATGATATTAGTGGGTATTTAAGCTTGAAGACCTGAGTAAGGTAAAATTGGAAAAATATAGGTATTGTATTTACATATATAATAGAGATTCTAATAAATAATATATTTCACTTGTATTAAAAAGTGGTCAAGTGTGAATCGGCCTCGTAAAAAGGGTTTACTGTCTATAAAAATGGCAAAAAAAATAATTTTTTTGTATATTATTTTGTTCTGTATTTTAGTATTTATTGTCACAGCCTACGAACAACCGAACAGTGGAATCTTAGTAACATGGTCCCGTTTTACCTTTAAAGCACGGAACCCTAAAAATACGGCTACAGTTAAAGGCTTAAATAAAGTGTAATTACTAAATTTATAAGGCTTATTTATAAAACTTTATTTATTTCATACAATTAATTAAAAGAATATAAGATTATGACATAACAGAGTTTTATCGAAAGTTTTTTTTTTTTTTTTAAGTTAGTAAGTATGTCACTAAGAGATACTACAAGAAACTTTTCTACCATCGCTATGTAGGACTATCATTTTCTCACATATTAACAGTTTTTACAATCAATTATAATTTACTCATTCAATACAGTGTCATATAAACAGAGACTTATGTAATGATTGCAATAGCCTAGAAATTTTTATATTATGAAGTCGTGGCGCTGGAGCAAAAACGTGTGACTGGAACACGCGGCTGGTTATGGGTTCGATTCCCTGTCGAGGAAATGAAATTTTTAATATTTCAATTTCTTCGCTCTAGTGTCCAAGGCAAAGCTTGTTGAGTTTCGCCACTTAAAACGCAATATCTACGAAAGTGGGAAGCGGAGTGTCTTAGCTCTCTGTCTCTTCTACATGCAGGATACAGCGTGAAGCTTAAGAAATCTTATGTTATACAGACATGGTATAATAACATTTTTCCTCGTTGAGTGTTAAATTATATAAATAAATCTTCACACTCAGGCTGAAGCTGAATTCCTACTAGCTAGGAAACTGAAGAAGAAGTAAGGAAGTAAGAAGAAGAAAATGTAAAATTGAGTGGATAAACTATTGTAAAACCTAAAAATTAAAAAAAAATACTGTTTTTAGTCATTTTAAGGAGGAAAAAAATAAAGTCTGATTAGCGACCTTGCCACCATATTCCGAGCTTATTCATTGGAATGTAACAATGGCCGCGAATGTGAATGCTTAAAAAATATATCTTATTATAGTAATATTGTATTATAAAATGTGTCTCTGGAATTTTTATCGAATATTTTTTATTATAACTTTTATTATAAGTTATGGAACGACACCCACGCTTGTAATGTTCTAAATCGAGTGACATTCTTTAGTTGACAATATTGTGAAAGCGTGTATTGTATTTCTATGTCGTTTTTTTATTATTGGAGTAGATTTTTTGGATAAATTTATATGTTATATTGAACTTTAAATAGTAGGTTAGGAGTAGATTGAGTAGGAAGGCAGAACCTGGTAATAGCAGGGATTAATGCCAGGAAGTAGAAGATTGAACTTTAATAAATTATAACAAATCTTTTTCCCGTTTATATTTGAGAATGGAAACAAAAGATATTTCTAAATAAAAACGTATAGATAAAAAATGAAATTAGAAATTTCTTAACAATAAGGCTCTCATGGTGCAGGCCCCTATTCTTCTCTTCGTATAAAAAAACAGAAAGCTAAAAAAATTAAGATACGAGTACAAGAAATTCTCTGTGCACTAAATTTCCTTTTTTTTAATAAATTATGTAACACAAACTTTGACAAGTATAATATGAATTTGATAGTTAACTTAATCATTTTTTTTCATTAATCTTTAGAATGATGTTAAATTTTAATATTATAAGTAATATAAATGGAATTTTGAAATTAATCCAAAGAGGCTTATATCGATGAAGCTGTAATTATTATATAACTAACTATACCTACATAGAAACAGCACGTCTGGTTTACGTACATATATACACCTTATAAAGCTAAGGCAAATTAATAAAAATGAATACATAGATTCAATTTTACTTATTACTTACGTACTTTTTACTTTTCTAATTATTTTACGTAATTCGATGTAATATGTGAAATCGGTTAAGTAAATATTTTTAGGGTTTCGTATTGAATCGTAACTCAAGAAAAACGATATCTCTATAGGATCACTTTGTTATTTGTCTTTGTATGAAACTCGCCGAGTAATCAAAATCTATAGAGTACAACCTATGGATCTACTATTATAAAAAATAAATAAACTATAAACTTATATTTTGGAATTAAATAGTTCATTTCCTTCAAAGAGAGTGGTTACGCACGTTAAATTAAATTGCAAGAATTAAGTCAACTTAATAAAATCCTACAATTTTAAAATTGGAACGGAACCCTCAATAGGAAATTTCGACTCGCACTTGTTTTTTAAAAACTCTGTTCATAATTATTTTGTAAATAACTCTGTCAATATGTATAGGGGTAGGCCACTTTTCAATTGATGTAAGTTTTATAAAATAGAAATTACTTAAATTTGTATAACTTTGTCATACAGACAAAGTTAACCAACACTGAAAATAAATATCTGTAATAAATATCATAGTAGTTTTTGCGACTATAAAAAAACAAAAGGTTCTTCTAGTATCCAAATTATCAGTGCTAAATGCCAATGCACTTTGTCACTAGGAGAACCGAACTAAATAATAGACGGTACAACAAATTTTAACCGCTACTCAACTGTCATTGAAAAAGAATATAATTGAGTATTTATTATGCTTGCTTTTTATTTTGTAATTATACTTTTCGAACGTATTTTTTTTAGTTTAACGCCGCATCCCGAACATGGCAGAGTGTTAAGACACTTTGTTCCTATTAAGAGTTCTGGAGGCATTGTGTGCTGAGTGGCGGAACTAAAAACAGCGCTTTACGTACGAATCAAACCCACAACGTTTACAATCACACACTTGTACCCTACGGAGAGACTGGCCTCATTATAATTGTATTCGTAAGTAACCCAATTTACAACTGAAAGCTGTAAAATATATATATGTATATATTTTTTGTAATAAAATTACTTACTACTTGGTGTTCAATCTCTGGCATATTAATATTTTATTAAAGCATACGTTTATATGTCTTTTGAATGCAAACTGTTACATCGTCAACGTTAATTGACTATTTCTTGGCATTTTGCGTCGGTTCGAACTTTTAAAGTTTTATACTTTCGACATAAATTGGAACAGCCTTGAGTGCTGATGTCTTATTTATGTTAATACATCATCTATTCAATCAAAATTTATATTATGTGAGACATTTCGTATGAAATGAAATTAATCTCTTTTTATAATAAATAATAATATAAATATTTATAGCACATGTAGAAGACCAGAAGTTTTTGTGTTTGCACTGTATACCATAACTTATGCTTAAAATTCACTAGTAACAAGTAAAATCTTTAAGTAGCCAGCAAAAATTGATACAATATGAGAAGATCAGTACAAATATATATATATATAAAAAAAGGTCTAGTCTACGTGACGAAACTACATTAAACATATATGAAGCACTCGTAAATTAAATAAACTAAAAACTCTCACAATATTTACCTGTATTGTCCTCGTTTATACCTTCACGCAATCGTTAAAACCTTGTTTAATTCTCCTTACAAAACAATAATGTCCACAGATAACGTAATATATAAAAACTTGTCAAAGGTAAAATTTCGCGCCAAAAAATCTGACAGTTTATTTTTTTTCTAGCGAACGCGTGCGTTCCGAATGCCGGTCGCGCGTGCACTAGAATGTCGTGTGGAGTCGTACCTTTTACTCTCGCAGTCTCATTGTTAGCGGTCAGCTGTAGTATGGACAATACAGACTTAAAACATCCGATGTACTTTATTCCGGATGTTTTATTATTGCTATACGGAACCTGAGGCGAAACTAATGCCTGTGAGAGTTTTGCGTCAGGGAAGTACGGTTTTTTTCATACGGCGGCGGCGTCCGGGCATTTTCCCGGATTGCCGGCCTGCGGTTGAATTACCTATTGAATGGTGTGATGAGTAAGTTATGAGTTACCCAATTATTTATATTGTATGTTTTATTCCTTTTTCCAGAAAGATATTTAATTATTATTGTCTTAGCCTGATTCATTGTAATTCTTGCAAAAAATAAATTTTATGTAAATCAAGGAAAAACGTAATATGTTGACTTCATTATTAAAAATTTTGTCCACAGATTAATATATCTGTACAGCAGCAGTAAAAAGTTTAAATTATTAACATTTAAATATTATTAGGGGGAGACCTCGGTAGACCATCTAAAACACAGTATTAAAGATACTAGAGGATGGTCACGTAAAAAGCATGAGGACCCCCTGGAGGGCATGTATGAAGAGGTTGATGACAGTGGAGGAGACGAAAGAGGTATGTAGAGACCGCAGGGTTTGGCGCTCCTTTCTGTGAAGTTTGTTTAGTTTAGTTTTTAGTTTTAAATATTGTCTACTTGTGATCGAGCAAAGAGATAGGATAAGTTAAATTATTTTGACCCATTTTTTTGGATTTAATAATACTCATAAGGTATTACATATTAAATTATATATATTTTAGTCTATATAAATTCAAATTCAAATTCAAAATATTCTTTATTCAAATAGGCAATTATTATAAGCACTTTTGAATCGTCGAATGAACATATGATCAAAAAGCTACCACCGGTTCGGAAGGCAGTTCTGCTGAGAAGAGCCGGCAAGAAACTCAACAGTTGCTCTTTTCAAAATCAATGGTACAATCCATTACATTTGCTGGCAGCTATCCTGCATTACATTCAATAGACATTAATTCCATACATGTTTATCCTCTAGATATTCTTGAACAGTGTAATACGCTTTACTTGTTAGAATTTTTTTTACACATATTTTAAATTTTTGTAGTGGCAAACTAAGAATACACTGCGGAATTTTATTATATACACGTATACTCAGACCCATAAAGGATTTATTAACTTTTTGGAGGCGAAAACTTGGTGTAACAAGCTTATCTTTATTTCTCGTTTCTATCGTATGATTGTCACTATGTTTACTATGACAATGTATATTTTGTCGGACAAAGAGAATATTATAGTATATAAATTGGGAAGCAACTGTAAGAATACCTGCATCTTTGAAAACATTTCGCAGAGAATCTCGCGCTCTTAGTTTATAAATATATCTTACGGCTCTTTTTTGGAGGATAAATATTGAATTTATATCTGAAGCACTGCCCCATAGCAGCATTCCATAAGATAAAATACTATGGAAATAGCTATGGTAGACTAGTCGGGCAGTGTCAACGTCCGTCATTTGTCTTACTTTTTTAATTGCGAACGCGGCAGAGCTGAGTTTATCTGCAAGTGCTTCCAGATGAGCGTTCCACTGGAGTTTGGAATCTATAGTAACACCTAAGAAAATAGCTGATTCCGACACATTAAGAGGTTCTCCTTTAATTATCAGATTAAAATTATGTTTTTTTACATTTGGTAAGGCAAACTCGATGCATTTCGTTTTTTTAGCATTTAACATTAGATTATTAACATCAAACCAACGAAGAATATGCGATAATGCACTATTCACTTCGTCATAGTTTATTTTATTTCGGTCAATCTTAAATATTAAAGAGGTATCATCCGCGAAAAGTACTATATCACATAGGTTCTTTACATAAAAAGGCAGATCGTTAATATAAATAAGAAATAAAAGAGGACCGAGAATAGATCCTTGTGGAACGCCCATCTTTAGAGGAGATCCAGATGATTTTACATTATTTATACTAACCTTCTGGATTCTTCGGTTTAGATATGAGGCAATAAGATCAAGGGCAGTACCCTGTATACCATAATGATATAGTTTTAATAACAGAGTTTCATGGTCTACACAATCAAAGGCTTTGGATAAATCACAAAACACTCCAATAGCATTTTGTGACTTCTCCCATGCGTCATAAATGTGCTTTAGGAGTGCAGCACCCGCATCCGTAGTGGACTTGCCTTTGGTGAAACCATATTGCTCACTATGGAAACAATTGTTAATATTTAAAAAAATTGTGAGCTGATTGAACATTATTTTTTCAAATATTTTACTTAAGGATGGTAAAACAGAGATCGGTCTGTAATTTCCAGGCTCAGATCTATTTCCACTTTTGTAAAGCGGCACTATTTTGCTATATTTCATTAAGTCAGGAAAAGTACCGGATTCTACACAATTGTTAAAAATTAAAGCAAGGTAAGGAGCAATATTAGGTATAATTGAATTAAGAACTTTAACAGACTTTTATACTATATACTCTGCCATGTTTGCTTTATGTTTTAAAATCACAACAAAAATAGGACCATGAAATGGTTTTGGATACGCCAATACAGCGAGTTAGTTCCGTTGTTATACAAAAGTGTTTTAACGTTCTTATGGTTGCCACTGTAGACACTATATAATTTGAAATATTTAAAAATTTATAAATATTTAAAGTAATTACATTCTTAATTATGACGTATATTTTTGTTTCGTTGATTTTTCAACGCATATAGCAAGGTAGGCAGAGGGAGACTGGCAGAGTGTCTCAACTCTTAAGACACTGCGTTCCCCACTTTGCGTTGAATTCTGGAGTCGAAGTCCCTGCGCCATTTCGTTGATAATTATTTTGTATATATAAAAAAAAAGGAAAATTTACTTGAGACATTTACTTAATAAAAAAAATATATTTCTTGCTATACTACTATTAAGTATATTTACGTCAGCAATTTAGCTAATGAGATTTTTTTTATACACTGTATGTATATGCGTAGCACTTATTTAACTCACATTCTTATTTAATTATTATAAGCCTTCGACAATCTACTACTTTTCTTATATCATTATATACACCTACCATATCTTCAAAGAAAACAAGAAAAAAACGTTATTTATTAGAATATTGAAAGTTTTTTATTTAATATGTACAATCTACAATAATTATAAAAAACTTATTAAACTATTAACCTCATGTCAGTTAACCGACAGCTAGTCTCAGCATGCCCTTATTTATTTCTTAACAGAAACTTATCCTTACCTTCCTTCCTACCTACCTTATATAAAATATCTTTAATAATATATAAATTCATACATAGTATGGATAAAAAAATATATATATTAAACTACTATGATTCAATTTTCAATCTAATTCGTATGCACATCCCTAGTTACGTTCGTAATATCCGCGACACTTAGAAGCGACGACGGAAAACCCAAACTGAACAAGAGCACATTGTTAGCTGCTTTATATCATTTATATAGACTTATATATATTTTTAAGGTTACGCCATAGCCATTGTCCATATTCTACCGAATTTTGGCATTACGTGTTGAGTGGCGGAGTTAAACGCGGCGCTTTGCCTCGACACCAGAGCGAAGAAATTAATTAATCAAAATAATCAGCTTCACGCTGTATCCCGTACATAGCAAAATAGGCAGAGGAAACCTAGTGTTAAGACACTTCGTTCCCAACTTTCTGCTGAATTCTGGAGGTATTGCGTGTTAAGTGGCAGAACATTTCATTTTCTCGAATCGGAATCGAACTCACAACCTGTCAAGTTTACAGTTACATCCTTCTGCTCCTGCACCACGACTGGCCTCAATAATAAAAGTAATATATTCTATATAAAAGAAATACAGTATTTATATATTTAAATGTGTAAAACAAATGAATTAATCAGTTAGTGCCAGCTTAGAGATGTCACGTGGTTCTTAGTTTCTTATAAGGGGTATTTCCAATATCGACCAGGATTTAGGAGCTATATGACAAGCGGATCACATATTATTATTGGCTCTATATCTATACTTAAGAAAAAAATGACTTAAAGCTTTTGTCTGTTTGTCTGTGCGTTTGTTCACGCTAATCTCAGAAACTGTATAACCGATTGTATTTGCGATTTTCCCTTACAACATTCACTATATGTTTTATTTCAATCTATATATATAAAAGGACTTGTCCTCACTGACTGAGGTAAGACGCACGCACGTAGAAACGTGGAATTTGGACAGATGTTTACTTTCGTAATCTGAACATCCACTAAGAAGGAATTTTGAAAAATTTTAACCCTAAAGGGGTGAAATAGGGGTTCAAAGTTTGTATGGAAAAAAGTTTAAATCGGCACCGATTTTTATAAAATTTGAAATTTAGACTCTAAAAAATATTTCATTGAACACATATTTCATGGCTTATTGGAATTCACCCTTAAATACGCAAGCGAAGCTGCGCGCGTCCGTTAGTTGGTTCATAAATGAAAAAGTATGTATACCAATGTTATTGTATTTTTAATCGAACCCACAACCCTTCCCATTTACAATTAAACGCTTGCACCCATGCCGCTTAGTTTACAATAAAATTAATTTTAATATTCCATATATCGGCCTAAATAATTTCCTAATTGACGACTAAATGATAACACTTTTTGCGATGTGCACTTTTTATTTAATTGGGTGTATTACCCAACCCAAGTTCTTAGTCATACATAAATTGGTTTTGTTAGTCAGTTTATTACTAATACACTATTTTGGTAAGTTGTTCTAATCATAGTGCTTTAAGTACTTTTTGATTGTAGAGACAGAAATATTGAATACTTGTTTTGGTTTTGTCAAACTCTATACTCCTTTGATATTATAGAGTATAAATTAATTTTTAACAAAAACAAAAACCGACTTCTAACACAACGAACTAAAAAGTGAAAAATAATTATACAAAGGTTTTATAATTTTGAAGTCGGCGCCAAGTAAAACAAACAGGCTTAGTAATTAGATATTGTAGTAAGGGTGTTGTAGCATTAGTTTGACACCGACTTCAAAATTATAAAATCTTTATATAATTATTTTTCACTTTTTAGTTCGTTGTTAGAAGTCGGTTTTTCTTTTTGTTAAAAATTTATTTATTTTACGATTTCTAGTGATGGGTAGATCTTAAAATGATGTTTCTTAAACGAGTGGTGATGGTGGTGGTAGTGGTTGTCAACGAGTGGTTGTGGTTGTCCTATGTAAAACTTTATTTAATTAGGTATTATTTTTGTGCAAAGTTACATTTTGGTATATTGACAAGAACATACATAAAAAGTATTCGAGCGAATTGAGAATCTCCCTTTTTTGAAGTTGGTTCAAAATGAGAACATCCTCTTTATTGAGGTTGGTTGAAAAGAAATGCAACGATCAGGAATCTCACCTCTGACATCAATTTAAAAAGTTTTTGCTTGTAACTATTACAGTATAATCAATTTTTTACCAAAAAAAACAAACTTCCAAATTTTCACCGGATCCCATAATCGGAACCTAACCAAACTTTCACCAAATTATCCTTAAAGTGTATCCTTTCAAATAAAAAAAGAATCATCAAAATCGGTTGGCGCGACATTGAGTTATTCGTCTATTTGTCGCGCACATACCTAATGCATATTTAAGACTTATGTGATTTTCTCATAGATACCATTGTCAGACATGGACCAAAAAAAAATGGGACCATTCGGGAAGCTTCACCTTTCAAACAAAAAAAAAAATTCAAAATCGGTTCACCCAGTCCAAAGTTATGAGGTAACAAACATAAAAAAAAATAAAAAAAATAAATAAAAAAAAACAGTCGAATTGATAACCTCCTTTTCTTACAGAAGTCGGTTAAAAAATATTTTAAACTAAAAGGTATATAAAGTAGGTTAACATTTGTAATCAAATAAATATTATATTAGATAATGAATCTGAATAAAAAGATAAAAGATGATATCTTTTATCTTATATTTACCTAATAAAAAAGAAAATATTTATAAAGTATCAAGGTTATCGAGTTATCGAAGACCGAAAGGCAATAACTGTGGGTTCGATCCCCATACGGAGGAATTTCATTTCATTTAATTTCTTTATCCTGTTTCGTTAAGAAAATGTATGGCATTGATCTTCACAAGTTCACACAGTACAGAATTAACATTAAGTTCTCTCTCCCTCTCTCTGCCTACCCATGTATGGGAGATAAAAGCGTAAGTTAGTTAAGTTAGCAAAACTTATAAAAATCCTACAATTTTTAATAAAAGTCATAGCATTAGTAAATTTTTGCTGTCTATTACAAATATATTGGATATATACATATAAAATAATAAATAGAAAATAGATTTTTCAAATCAATTATTTTAAACCTGATACGCGTTTATCTCTGTATCATGTCATTTTTAATTCATTAATGCTAATTTTAAATACAATAGAGCTAAACAATTATTGTTTGAACAATGTATTAAGCTTAGTAGAACATGTACACAGTCTAGTTAACCTTCTTAATAGCAAACTAATATATTTGCAGTAAACCAAGAAAACTCTTATTATATTTACTGTGTATTGTAATTGATTTAAATTGATAATGGAATTTCCGTATTTCCGCTTCGTGGGGTTTTCTTATTGTTAGAGTTTTTCTTTTAGCCGGATGCTGGTTTTTTTAACTTCTTTTTGTTTAATTTATCTTTTTTATCAGAAGAAAGTTGTTAAGTCGAGTATTGTAGATATTTATAATAGACTAGCGGACGCGCGTTGCTTCGCCTGATTATTTGCACCCTCGGGTGAATTCTAATAAACCATGAAAAATGTGTTCAATGGAATATTTTTAGTCTAAATTTCAAATTTTATTTTTCCATACGAACTTTCAACCCCTTGTTTGCACCTTTAGGGGGTGAATTCAAAAAAACCACGAAACACGTATTCAATGAAATATTTTTAACAGTGTGAATTTCAAATTTCATAAAAATCGGTGCCGATTTAATTTTTTTTCCATACAAACTTTCAACCCCTATTTCACCCCTTTAGGGTTAAAATTTTTCAAAATCCCTTCTTAGTGGATGTCCAGATTACGAAAGCAAATATCTGTCCAAATTTCACGTTTCTACGCACAGTGGTTACGGCTGTGCGTGTGTCTTACCTCAGTCAGCGAGGAGAAGTAATTTTATATATATATAGATACTACTATGTTTAATATTTATAACTTTTTATATAGTATTTATATTTAAAATTAAAAAACAATGAGAGAAAATCATAAATTATTTAATTTCATCTCCATTTCCATCATTGAATAAAATTATGAATTATGTATTGCCAAAATTGTCTTATATTTTAATTCTCTTGTTCTGGTAAACAATGTGCGGTGTTGAATTCCGCCACTCAACACGTAATGTGACACTAGATTCTCTGTCTATCCTGCTACGCAGAAGGTTGCTTTCTTTCACCAATATTCAACAGCTAACAACAGTCTATATAGCCAAGTTGGAAAGAGTAAGAGTTTTAGTAAAAAAAAAAGTTAGTTTATGTACCCACACTGAGTAAATAAACATATATAATAGATATATATTTTACTGTTTATTTGCTGCATATAGTAGGTATATATAACGTGACCAGACGTCCCGTTTTGAGCGGGATCGTCCCGTTTTTCGCTTGCGTGTCCCAGTCCTGAAAAATAGTACTGCGACGTACAAGAGTCCCGTTTTTCGAAATGGCATGAAAAAAATGGCTTTGTTTTAACCATTTTTTAGTTTAAAAACAACGAAAGCCGCCCTGAAAAAAAAAAGATTCTTCTAAAAAAAGACACAGACTACACTAAAAACAAAAATAAACATTAAAAAATAATTTAAATTGCAAATTAAAAAAAAAGATGTCCCATTTTGAGCCGGAGACAATGGTCACTTTAGCCATATACAGCTTTAGAGTTATTATTTGCTCTAACATAGCACCTGTTTAAATTTAGTTAGGAAACGTCAGTGACGTTACGACATCACTTCACTATATATAGCAAACGTACAGACGATGTACTTGACCTTTTAATGTATTGGCAGTATTTAGTTATTGCGAATCAATAATATTTGTATTTCTATTATTTTAATATTAATAATAGTAAAATTGATTTGATTTATGACGTTTTTTGTTTTTTCTTGATTTTTATTTTGATATTTTGTGTGTAAGTTTAATTATGAGGCCAGTATGCAAGCGTGACTGTAAACGTGACAGGTTATGGGTTCAATTTCCACTTGATTAAATTAAAAGTTTATTTTAATGTATATTTTCATTTTTTTTACTCTGGTGTAGAGACAAAGCGCGGCGTTGAGTTCCATCACTCAACATTGGGATACGAAGTGTCTGATTACTAGGTTCCCTCTGCCAATCTCATGATGTTTGCGGGATACAGCGTGAAGTTGATCTAAATAATAAAGTAAGCCATGCTTATGCTTCTACAAAAATTGAAAATCTTGGACATATAGGTAATTAAGGTGCTTGAGTTAAGTATAAATAAATCCCAAGTTCCCAATATAAAGTATTAAATTATTTATAGCATATAATAAAATAATAATAATATATCAATATCCTATTATGAATTATTCATAAAAATATTTCGATAATAAGAACAACATATATATATGTTACATATATTTTCTTTTTATCCGTAAACAAATTTGAGGACGGGAAGTCTGGTACGAATTTACCTGTCAATATAAAAAATATATTATTATTTTAATGCGTCTATTATGTTTGAATTCCGAATAATAATTACTATGTGCATATTAATTATTATCATATAGGACCTAAGTATATCATAATACTGTCCTTTTATTTCCATACGAGTATATCTTAAGGTAAATGCTAAGTACAGTTATGGACAACTGTGTTATGGGTTATAATAATTAATTTACAGCTTTATTGTAATAAAAATTTGAGGCAAATTAAATGTAGCGATTTTTTTGTTATTTTAAAATATCCACGACCGTAATTAGACATCAATTATACTAATTATTAAGAATTTTCCTAAAATGTAACCCCCCCCCCCCCCCAATATAGCTTAGAAACTTTTTTAGCAGCAGCAACGCTTCGCAACCTTTCCCCAGAAACAATTTCCATAAATTTGCGTGGCAAAAATATTTTTTTAATAATAATGTCTTGTTAATAATAATATTTTTTATAAGAATAAAGAGAGTAAATCCATCATATTTACAATAAATTATTATTTTTTTCATTTTACTTAATATCTTTAGATATTGGAAAATATAAAATAATTGACTCTAACATAACTAAAACAACCTTGTTTATATCGCTAGTATCACAATATGAACAGGGCGGGGTCGCGCATTCACTCGCTACGTGCTTATCTAGAATTTTGAATACGCTTCTATTCTATTAACATAGTTGTAGAACTGAGATATGTGGCTATTTCCACGTCCGCATTAGATCTTGCTTGTAAGGTATATTTGTTTTTTTTTTATTTTCTCTTCTTTATTTTTTTAATTTAGAAGAGTAGCCAGACAGACATTAAGGTTAAGACACAGGTTTTCGGCTTTCCCTTTGGGATTTTTTCCTTAATTTTATTGTAAATTCTTATTTTTTGGCAATTTTCATAATTATAAGTCTAGAAGAGTATTTGACACTGTAGGTTTTGACAACGCAGCGAATTTCATACAAAATCCATCTGTGTCCTAATAGCATTTAACTATTTTTTATAGATAATTAGGGATGAAAATTAATATTTTTGCAGCATTTCGTTCCATATTTATTTCATTAAATTTTTAGGATATTATATTAGCGCAAAACTCTTACGATCATCGTGTTCGAACATTACTAGATACTCTACTACTGTAGGTGTAGTCCTAGTAACTTCCTTCCTCTCGCCACCCAACAGGCCTACCTGAGGCAGTATTTCCTGGTCAATATGACCTGGGTACCTTCAACGACCCACCTGTAGCTCCTCTAGTATTGCACGGGGTCGTGGGTGGCGGTCACCACTTACCATCTGTTGACTTGTAGACTCATTTGTTTTATCTTTTTCTATAAAAATAGAAGCCCAATATGGAAAATGAAAAATAATTTATACCTGAATTATAAAAGAATTCAACAATAAAACAATGCAGCAAGAACGGTAAGTAGGTATTAGAACAACTATATGTTGTAAATCCGGTAAAAGCAAGAGAACTACAAATTAAGATAGAACTAACATTTTTCTAATAAGCCATTTTTTTACTTCATAGAAATATTAATTTATTATTAATTTATGACTGACGCAAATCTATGAAATTAATTAAAACGTATGTATGTCACTCTAAGTCTAAACGATAGTGTGCTTACGGAAATTTGTTGAATAATATTAATTAAAACATTATTGGCCAATCAACTGGTAAATACTTAAGCACTCGAGTCAAAACGAGATGTGAGTTTTGATTAACAATTAATATAAACGGTATTGGAAGGCAAAAATATGATACTACGAATAAATATGTGAAAAAATTACGTTAAGAATTAAATATTTTATAAAAATTTTCAAATTATGTTACTAGTCACTAAAAAAAATCATAATATTTTAATTCTCATTGAGACAATCGAAAGAAAATCATTATCTACTATAAAATAATAAGATCTAATTTCAAAAAAGAATGTTTAAAAAGAAAATGTATTATAAAATGTAAACATATAAGTGAAAAAATCTCCTGTTCTCAATATAAAAAAAAATGTACGGAAAATAATTAATATTTACAACCAGGTAAAGCCAAGGAAGGCCATAGTATATTATCAACTAACAAGATTAAAATGCTAACTAACTGACATAACTTGTAAAGTGTAACTGATAATAAAAAAAAACTGAATGGCGGAAATTAGACGACAAAAAAGTTATTTAATTGAAATAACGACACACAATTGTACAAATCCGTTATTCTGTTTTAATGAGAATTGTTATTTTCCTTTTAATATCAGTTTAATTCATATTAGAAGTTTAATATATTTTAAAATATTTAAGTGTTTAGAGTTTTAGATACGAAAGATGATCGATATTTTTCATTGCTTAATAAATATCGATTCAAGTAAATAACAAATCCCGAATAACGTCGATGCATCGATATTACGAAAATAATATCGGAATATTTTGTATTGTAATTAAATTTACAATAAGTTTGTGAACACCGCCCAACACTACTAAAATATATTTTAAAAACAATATTTATCACCCATTATTACTTGTTACCATATTAAATATGAACAAGCAGTAGGTCGAGATCCCAGTGCATAAATCTGCAGCTATGTATTTTTTTAATTAAAATTATTTTAAAGAATGATACATGATAGAAGAATAGATTATATCAAAAACGAATTACCATAAATTTAATTAAAGGTTCACAGCACGATTCTTCTAAGCAACCCTAGTGTAATCTATTCTACTATCATGAATTATTCTTAGTAATGAGTTTCATTATAAAACAGATAGCAGATTCATACAATGGGATCTTAGACCATAGGTATAGGATGTAAAAACGTAATGAGGCAAAGCAATTAGCTCCAGTCCCTGAGGCAAGAAAATTGTTTCCCAGAACTGGAAAGCAGTCGGACCGGCCCTGCACGTCAAGGTAAAAGGTAAAACCAATTATTTACATTTCCAATGACTCGTAGGTTTTAAATATTAATTAGGATTTTCGTTACAATAATATTGAAATTAATTGTAAACGCGACAGGTTGTGGGTTCGATTCTGGCTCGAGGAAATTTAATATTTAATACCTTAATTTCTGAAGCTTCTCGTAATGAAGCAGAGATGGATTTGTGGTATTGTAGACAAGTTGTTATTATCTACTAATTTTTTTCCAATAAAATATTTTTTTAAGTGCGTAATATAATTATTATAATTGAAAAAATCGTATGTACGGAAAATATTCCAGCTTCAAAAATGTAACCCGATGTAATCTAATATAACTCTTTAAGCAAAAAATGAATTATCTAGAAAATGTATAAAAATTTAAACGTAGCGGGATTTGAATCTACGCCTCAAGGAAACCGTCAAAGCACTTCAACCACTAAGCTATACGTTCTCAATTTTTTTCTTTCCTAAACATGGAATAAGGTAAGTATTAACATGATAAAAGAATTTACGTGCTTAGGTTTTTATATCAATTATTCTTTAATTACAAGACTATTAATAATTTACCTGACATAATCGGTCCACGTTTACAACAATGGACATTATGCGTGAGACCTTAGAACATGGATTTATTGGAAATGGAAATGGGAAAGTGATTACAAAAAAATAAATAAAAATAAGATGAATTCTCTGGAGTTTTCCCTGGGATTACAATGGATGAAAGGGATAATGGCAGGTACTAGCGTGAATGAAGAAATATATGATAAGGTGGCTTGGGCAGGTCGAGAGGAAGGAGGAGGAACGAGGTATAGAGAAATGTCATGTAAAAATAATGAGGACGTCTCGTGTCCGAAAGAGATATGCAAAGGCCGTAGCATTTGGCTAACAGGGTGAAAGTGGGAAACGGAGTGTCTTAACAGTAGATTCACTCTGCCTACCCTGCTAAGTGCGGGATACAGGATGAAGCTGAAAAAAAAAATTTATAAATTACATAATACGATATCACTTCCATAATTTCCTACACTTCTCAACGCCGCGGCGTACAAGTGTTCCGCCTATAATGAATATGATTATAATCACATAAGTACAATAAGTATATATATACTAGTATCATTGCTCCGGTAGCCTTATTATTATTTAAACTACAAGTATTTAAAAAATAATGAAATAATAAAAAAATAACAATATACAATTTAGGCACGATTTCTTTTGTTTATCCTTAATTAATATATTAAAATAATGATGAACAGAGTGTATTAACACTACATTTCCTCTGCCTATCCCGCTATGTGTAGGGATACAGCGTGACACTGTAATAAACCACCGTGTTCAACCAGTAAAAACTTCAGACTAAAAAGAATTAAATCAATCAAGCGTCCAAAACAATTTCTTACCTTTAATTAAATTCTAATAAACCTTTCTATTTTCAGTCACGACTATTATATGCATTGAATTGGATTATGCACTTTGTTTTAATATAACTTAGATTTAAATTTAATTGATTTAGTTATATTAACAAATTCTACTAAAGCTAGTTAAGTTTACAGAGACCGTGTGAAAAAGCAGGTGCTTCTTTGGTGACTAGTTATTCTTGTAAGTCGATTCTATAATAAATTCTATTATTTGTCTGCTTGAGAATTTTTTTAAGCGTCACGCCATATCCCAGACGGAACAGGTAGGCAGAGGGAACCTAGTGTTAAGATACTCCCCTTTTTACCGGAGTGGGCAGTGGCGTAATTCAACGCCGCGCTTTGCCACGGCACTCGAGCGAAGAAATGAGGAAATCGAACCCACAACCAGTCGGTTTTGCAGTCACCCATTGCTGCTACGCTACGACTGGTTTCTCAACAATTTCTTATAGTAACTGTATTTTAAATAGATTAACCGCTTGGTTATAAAGCGTGGTATATTTATCGGTATCGTCAACTAAAGTTTATTTTTAAAATGTTTTTATTCTTTGTATCGTATAGAGAAGCAATAACTTTTAACAGGATGCGGGTTTCGGTTGACAGTCAGCCATACTAAAGCCACAACATAAATATTTGTTCAGTTTTTGTACTATACATGTTAAAAAAATATATTTTTAAAAGATTTTGCTGCGTAAGTAGAGCTTGAGCTGGCTATTTTTCAAAATAGACGCGGGTAAGACAAATTGCGGCGTTAAGTTCCGCAACTTAACTCGAATATCGTTTTTAGCTTCGATATCATAGCAATCTCAAAGTTCCCAATTACTTTAGTGCTTTGCCCTTTATTTGCAATAAAAATAAACAGTTCTTATTAGCAATTACGAAAATAAAATCGAATCACTTAAGATCTTTAAAGTTTACTTCAGATAATGTATTGTTTTTAACTTTTAACCTTTTTAGTAAATCGTTAAATTAATTTAAGAAACCAATTATATTTACTATATTTATACATTTAAAAGATACAACACTGGCTAGGAGAAGTAGAATTGGCTATTTTGCCACTACGATCAAAAAATCTGTATGATTTATAAGTAAACAGTATTAAAATCCTATCAACACCATCGAGTTCCAAAATTTTTCATCTATAGATATAAAATCGAAAGGTCACTCACTCATCACGAAATCTCAGAAACTGCAAGTGCTAGGAATCTGAAATTTTGCATAGGAGTTATTTATACACGCTAAGACAGGAATTTGCAATATTCAACTCTTAAGGGGTTGTTTTTGGGGTAGAATGTTTGTATGAAACTTCGTTACTACAAATGCTAGGAGTCTCAAATTGCATTGCATGGACGTCACTTATAGGACGTAGGTACTCATGGAGACAGAAATAAATAATAACGTAGTTCACGCAGGCGAAGCCGCGGGCGGGCCGCTAGTTATACAAATAAGAAAACCACATTTTTTTCAATATTTAGAATGATCTATTAATAAGTTTAATCAGTGACATACCGAGCTTAACTCACGCCCGGGGCAAAAAGTTTTTACAGCGCCCCCCATGCGAACATAATATATTCATATCTATGTTTAAATAGTTTTGCGGACTATTTGGCGCCCCTGTATGAGCGGCGCCCGGGGCTTTATGGCGCCTTACTCCCCCCCCTTCCCCCTCTTTACTGGCTACTATTTAAACGAAAAACAAGAAAAATAAACAAAATAAATTGCTAACAACATTGGATATTTAGTTAGCATAAATCGTACCATTTCGTAAGTTCAGCGTGGTCATTAATTTAATCTCTTGATAGAATGAGGTCAGAATATTTGGTCTCGGATTCGCATCATTTGCTGCTATATGAATATTTAAGATCACACAATCTCTTTTCATATATAAATAAATGTATGGAATAATAAAAAAAATGTTTTAAATGGCGCCTTCGTTGAGCAATTGGAATTAGGTTGACAAAATTAATATTAATAATTGGTCAGGAAGTAAAGGTTGATGTTGACACTGTCACTGCTAGCTAAATAAAAAAAATGTAAACTACAACATTTCTAATAATGTTTTACAACATTTATAAAGTTCTTTATTGGATATATTATTAGTGAAAGTCGTGCCAACTGGGCACAAGCAAGTGACAGTAAACGTGATAGAGTGTGAGTTCGATTCCCACTGGAATCTTATTTCTTCGCTCGTCTAAAAGCAGAGTTGAATTCCACACTGAAGACGCAATGCCTCCAGAATTCAAAAAGGGGAGCGGGGTATTTAAACACTACGCTCCCTCTGTCTACCCTTCAACATCAGGGATACAGCGTGAAGCTGAAAAAAAACTTATTTGAGGCACCAAATAGTTTTCCTTATATTTTTACGTAGATATATTTTACCTGAACCGTTCTTTTTATAGCTAATATAATAAAAAACAATGAACCATATAAAATACGGTACAGTAAACTTCTTGTTAAGGAAACATTTAAGTTAATCCCCTTTTTTGCAGTACCTAAAGCAGGTACTATAGTGCTATGATTTTAATTGAGCTTTAAGGCGTGACATTACACTACAATGTCACGTAGAATGGAGAAAAAGGAGAAATAAAAATAGAAGGTTTAATTAGATAAGTCACAACCTGAAAAAAATAATATAGTAAAACATTTAAGTGTTTCCCTAGCCTGTACTATCCCATTGTTGGGCAAAGGCCTCTCTCCACTTCTTCCATTCTGATATATTTCGCGCTATTGAGCACAATCAGGCTTATAATGGTTCAGCTCGTCTCGCCATCTCCGTTTTGGTCTGCCAATTCTCCTTTTAGAGCTCGGAATCCACCTGGTAAATAAGTGTTAATATTCTCATTTAGTTACCGACATTCCTTTGGAACTCCACGCTGAATCCTTTCACATTTTGACATTATACTATACCAAACTAATTCTTAGAAGTTCTTGAGACCTCAGATAGTAACGCAGAACAATATTCGAAGTTTCAAGGCTCTAGAAATATATGTACTGACGTCATAGTTATTTTTAATGACGTTAAATAGGACTATTAATGTAATTTTAGTATTATGCTATTAAAACTAATATACACATAATTTCCTATAGGTAAAAGAATAATATAAGAAATATGAGGCCGCCACGACGCAGCATTGCAACGTCTGAAAGCACGATGATTGTGAATTCGATTCCCACTTGAGGGAATGACTTATCTTCACTTTCTCGTTTCAGTAGAAAGATAAATTGCGGTGTTGAATTCGCCACTCACTGTCTCAAAAATTGGGGCGAAAATGTCTTAACTATACAATTAAGACACTTTCAGCCTAATTTATAAACGAGTACTCTTTCAATCTGTTTTAGTAGATTTACTCAATGCTATATAAATGAGCAGCATGAAGCTATAAAAAGAGAAGGCTATAAATTTAATTTCTAAAATATTGCTGGGAAGTATTTCTTCAACTATTTTCACTACGAAATTAATTTATAACGTTTTTGTATCGGCAAAAGTCTTTTTATAATCTAACTAAATTAACAAATACAGGAACAGAAAGGTGTGGTACTTATGTACATAAGTTGTAGACTAATTTAAAACAATTTATATGTATTCTTTATCCTTTTTTGATTTATAATAAAATGTAATAAAAAAGCTAGCTAAATGTCTAAATAAAGAATTTATATATAAGTACTTAAATAGGTACATACTACAGGTTGACATTCAATTTTATGACAGGTATATATTTAACAAAAGAATGTTATAAAATACAAGTACTAAATACTAAATAACTAGAGCATAGTTTTGTGGTGATTCATATTAAAATTATACAGACTGGTGGTTGACGCATACAGTCAATGTTTTTAGAGAATGGTAGCAGTCGAGGTAAAAGGGTTTAAATGGCTTTGAAATTAAGCCTTAAAGTCCTGGTACGAAAAGTTAGAAATATATACATATATATTTATTAAACGTTAATACTGTAAACGACTATAAACGTGACCGGTTGAGGGTGGGTTCAAATCCCACTCGAGGAAATTAATTAATTAATATTTTCATTTTACTCGCTCTGGCTCTGGTTCCGCCACTCAATAGACAGTCTCCAGAATTCGGCGGAAAATGGAAAACTGAAATGTCTTAATGTTCACATTCCCACTGCCTACTCTGCCATGTGCGGGATACAGCGTGAAACAAAAAGAAAAAATTATTCGTTTATAGTTAGTATATTAGTAAGCGGGAAAAAACAAGCTTGTCATATATAACCAGTAAATGTTTTGTCAATTGTAATTCTAATATGATGAGAAAGTATCATTAAGTATTTCAAATTTAATTTCTATTTTAATATTAGAATTATTAACATATAAAATATTTGTTATATATATTATATTTTAGAATCAATTTATATAAATCGCATAGCACAGATGTAGTGTCGAAATAGTAATGCTCCAAAAGGTCAACTTAATGCCGTTCAGACATTTTGTCGGCAACCGTGAACTTAAATAATATTCTTTATTCTTTGTAAATAATGCTAAAAATAAAATAAAGAGAAAAGAAACACTTGTGAATTCTAGCTAGACTTTTAATTTAATTGTTGCCCGTTTTTTTAACTTTATATAATTGCTTTATTGATACGTGTTTATTTGTTGTCAACCACCATTTTTTATTAAGAACCACATTTTAAAGACAAAACACAGCGTTGGGTTCCGCAATCCAAAATTCCTAAATATGCGGAAGGTAATAAAAGAGTTACATATAAAATGAAGAATATCCTTCACAATATTTGTACCAACTTAACCTTTAGATATCTGAAACATAAATTCTCAGCCTTTGTATTCATCTTACATTTTCTTTTATTACCCGCTTGATAAATTTAGGTGATATATTGTTAATTGCTAGTTAAGATAAGATTGCGTTTTTTATATCATGTTACTTTTAAGTAAAGAATTTAAATAAATAACCATATATTCACATGGGTATTTTAAGGCCAATCGTGGCAGGGGCACGAGCTCGTGACTGTAAAAGCGACAGGTTGTGGGTACGATTCCCAGGAGAGGAAATGAAATATTTGATATTTTGATTACTTTGCTCAGATGTCGAACGCGGCGTTGAGTGCCGCTACTCAACATGCAATTCCTCCAGAATTTGGCGGAAAATGGAGAGCGGAGTGTCTTAAACTCTCTCCCTTCCCTGCTCCATGTGGGATGCAGCATTAAACAAAAAAAAAGAATGTAATATATCTAAATTGCCTTAAGCATGAAAGACAGAACTTGACAGTCCTCGCGAAGTATGAAATATGCGTAAAGACTAAAAGAGGGTTAAACTTTTTTATTTTTTAAAAATATAAACTATAAACCACATACAGTATATTAAACTGATTCCAATATAAAAAAAAAACTTAAATAGTCCACACGGATTAAAGCTAAAAGATTATTTATTTTTTGTTTAACATTACATTAGTTAATCTCTTCTGATCTAGACCTATAAATAGTACTAATGGCGACGTATATATAGCTGGCAATACTGTCGTTTTATTTTTAAATATTTTAAATAAGAATTTAATACTAGGAAGCAATTTAAATACATATAAAGTTTGTCATGATTAAAATCAAATTATTATTGCAGTTTCGAATCTTAACAATTACTTTATTGGCATATAAAACTCAAATAAGGTATAAAGAAGTAGTATCGACGTGCAAATGGAACTCATAAAATATACCTAATCCTCTTATTTAAGGTAAAGGTGCCAAGAGACGAAAAGTGAATCTATATATATTTTTATTAATATTTAATATTGACGACAGTGGCACAGGGGCACTAAATGTGGCTGGGTTTGATCCTCTCTGGGTGTTGAGTTTGATTCTCACGCGAGGAAATAAAATATTTAATATTTCTTCGTTCTGGTGTCGACGCCAAAACATACAAATTTAAATTCTGACACTTCTGAGTGTCTTAATTTATAACACGTGAAACACTTAGAAGGTGTGAAAGATATTTTATGATAATAAAATGTTAATAGGCCCTTGTGGCGCAGCGGCAGAAGGCTGTGACTATAACGCGACGGTTGTGGATTCCATCCCCACTGAAGGAAATAAAATATTTATTTATATTTATATTTTCATTTTTTCGCTGTGATGTCGAGGCAAAGAGCAGGGCCTCCAGAATTCGGCGGAAAGTGGAGAACGGGGTGTCTTAACACTAGGTGCACCCTGCCTACCCTGCTGAGTGCGAGATACAGCGTGAGGCTGATTTTTTTTTTTTTTAAATGTTAATATTATAAGCAAATCTTTTCCTTCGATATTAATGAAATTATTGATATTTCTGAATTCTGAATATAAAACCCTTGTCCCATATATTATTTACAAGTTTTTGGCATTTTCGAGCACAATGTTACTTAAACCATACCAAATTACATTATTAAGCTATTACCGTCACTTTGAATTAATTAGAAAGGATATTAAATTGTATTAGTTATTTGTATTCGACTATTTTATTATACAAATTTAAATTGGATTAGTTTTTGTTGAATGATTATTCACGAATAATACCAATTTAGTATGTTTTCCAGGTAAATTTGTATTTCGATACAGTTGATAAAATTTTTCTAAATAAAAACTACCGTAATAAATAAATAAAAAAAATAAAGCTTTAAGAGTTTACACTATTGTGTCCCTGCGCTACTACTGGCCCCTACTAGATTGGTTATGGGTTCGATCCCCACTCGAAGAAATAAAATAAAAATTTCGGGGAAATAATAAATAAATAAATACTTAGTTTATATTTTCATTACTTTGCTCTGCTTTGGAAAATTGGGAACGGAGTGTCTTAACACTAGATTCCCTCTGCCTAACCTGCTGTGTGCGGGATACAGCGTGAAGTTGTATTTAAAAGTTTATTATTAAGATAACAGACGGTGCTCATTCGTGGGCAGTAAACTGGTTAGTTTAAATGACACACCCATAGGCTTGTCTATTCTGATACTAGTGAGTACTGATTGTAGACAGACCTATCCATACAATGTGACAATCTTTTTAATTGCTATAAGAATTTTTAAGTCCTATTTTTTGGCATAGTTTTCACTCTAAATATTATGTTTTTGTAGGTAAAGAGACCCCTTTAGTCTACTACTGAAATCGCAATAACGCGGAAAGAACGATGTGACGCAAATTTTTCTCCGTCTACCCTACTATATGAAGAATACGGTGTGAGGCATAAAACATTCATTGTATTTTTTCAGTCCCTGTATCCCGCACACAGCGGGGCAGACAGAGGGACCTAGTGTTAAGACATTCCGTTCCATTTTCCTCCGAATTCTAGAGTCGAAGAAATTAATATATTAAATATTTCATTTCCTCGAGTCTGAATCGAACCCCCGACTACCACACCGCATACTTTATGCCCCGTGCTGGGGCCCGTGCACAACTGACCTCAATTAATTTTCATTGTAATTAGTTTATTGTAATTAAAATTTTGATACTGCCATAAATGTACTGTAACAATTAAATATATCAGAGAAATTCAACAATCCATATAATTGACGAGTACAAGTTCGAAACACGTACTTAAATAATTTATATCTTTTGAAGTATATACAAAAACTGGTTAAATAAGAGATATCGATGTAATTAGAGCTTTTCTTTCGTAAGCTGTTGACCTTTGGACAGCAGGAAGCGGTGAAATGATCGATCAGTCACGGCCTCGCTCTGCGCCTACGCATTTCCTTTAGATATATCCTCCTTGGTGACAGCTGATGAAAAACAAAAACGTGAACCTTTGTATGGATAGCCTCGAACTGACGACCGTCGTCTTCCAATCACTAATATACAATCTCTATTGTGTAGAAAATAATTAACTTATGAAGAGAAATATTTAAGAAATAAATGTTATTTTTTATTTTTAACAGTTAAGGATGGAAAAATATTTTTTTAGGAAAATTTAATTTAGCAGGACTCGAACCCATAAGCGAAATTGATTATAATTATGTAATAAAGAAAATTTAAATATAATATTACTTTAAGATACAAAATGAAAATACCAATAGCAATATAGTAAATATTGTAACGTTACCGAATAAAGCAATGAATGGAAAATAAAGAGAGAAATAAAGACTGCTTTCTCTACATACATTCATTCATCTCTACAAAATTCATAAAGGCGTTCCCTCTGCATATCCTGCTATGTACGGGATAGAGCGTGAAGGTGATTTTTTTTAATAATGATACATAATTTCAAATAAAGGAAGTAAAACAAAAGTTGAAATTATTATTAACTTTTAAATTTCCATTTAAATAGGAAATAAATATATTAGAAGTGGTAATCAGTGCCATCTCTATATTTATCAAAATGTTAGTATGTATGTTACTCTTAAGTTGCAATAAGTGGCAGAACTTATCGAGTAAAGCTTATAGAAATCACGTATAGATGGCGCTACGAAATACTAACAACTCGAATACATCCTGTTGTGGGTTCGATCCGGTTTAGGGAAACGAATTATATTCACTTTCTCGCTCTGGTAAAAAGATAAAGTACGGTTTGAAAAGCCATGTCTTGAAAATTGGGCGGAGAATGGGAAACGGAGAGTCTTAGCACAAGAACCTACCTCCTGGTCTGTGGTTCCTGCTATTTGCGGGATACAGCATGAATCTAAAAAAAATATTCGTATTCTTTATACATTACAATGTGTTGTAAATACTTTTACTAGTAAAATATGATAAGTAATTACATTGTAAATATTTTCAAACTATTTCACTTTTTACGTTATAACATAGTAAGTAGGTAGAAATTAATTTGTAAGAAATTAATAGCTTTTTTATTTTTTATTAACATTTTATTGCTTCCGGTTGACTTTACAAAACTCGTGTCGGTAATATTTATTAAAATCTTTCTATGTTCCAATATTTATAAGGTTGTAAAATTAAAATAATATGTCGTTTTTGCATATTTCATATTACCTTTATTACTTAAATCTAAGAATATTTATATGTTTAGTCCATAGTATTTATATGTATATCTATAATGTAAGGATTTGGAGTTCCGTCGTGGCGTACGTAGGGGCGACAGTTAACAACAGGTTGTGATTCGATTCCCACTCGAGGAAATGAAATTTAATATTTTTCTATATCCTTTAATTGTTTAAAAGATTGATTGTTTCATACTCATGCTCCAAGAGACAGTAGACCTGAGTTTTTGATATAAATAACAGCTTAACCTCCACGAGTTCCTCAGCAAATGGGTCTCGACAAACAGATGGTGGTTTTTCCTTTCGAGGGACGGAACCCTAAAAACGCTTTTACTCTAGTATGCCAATATCACGTATAACTCATATAATATGAAACATGAAAGCTTTCAGTGTTGTATAAAAATAGAAAGTTAAAGTAAACAAAACTTATGATTGCACTTTAGAGTTAGAACATTAGTGACGTTTAGCCGTGATATAAAAACAAGGTCGAACAGGGGTGCTTTTATAAGTATCGACCTACTTAGATAGGAATGGCGGCGCCCGACTCTCATTAACATGTTGTATCGGTGGTTAATAGCAGGTAGAAAATTATATTAATCAAATAAATAAGCTTCGTGTAACCCGCACACAGCAGGGAAGACAAGGGAACCTAGTGTAAAGACACTTCGGTCCCCACTTTCGCCGAAATTTTCGAGGCATTTCGTGTTAAATGAACTCACCCCGAATTATCTAGATTAAGTGGTAAGAAAGACAGAGGGAGAAGAATCGCTGACTGACTCTCAAGAGGGCGTGTACATATGGAGAGGTTAATGAAAGTTGACGAATGAGATAGAGAGGAAATAGAGAGATAAAGGCAGAGTCAAAAAAGTCCTCTCTGATAAGTTGTTTTGTAACTTTGTATGAAATAGTCTAATATATAAGGTTAACAAAAATGATATGTGACCCCCTAGCACTTTAATTTTAGTTAGACTTTATAAAGGAAATTATAAAATCCCACTTTTCACCGTTTCCACACATTTCATAAAATTCTCTGTTTTCTCTCTCTATAAATTTCAGTTTTCTATGCCTAATAGTTTTGACGGAGTGACGGGCTTTTCTCTGAGTAGACATTTTACGTAACATTTTAGTGGGCCTGTCGATAGAGTTGCTCATATAAGTATTTAAATATGTATTTGATATTAGATAATAATTAAACAGTTTCAAATATTATGTAAAATAATTAGTGTTCTCAATTAGATTTCACTTTTAGTAAGATATAAATAATGTTTATTTTATTACAACATTAAAATTCCTGTTTCGTTTTTATTTATCAAACTTTCTAACGTATTTATAAGTAAGTTTGTTAAGTTATATTTTACATATATATTTATTTATTTGTAATGTTAATCTTTCAAGTAAATTAAGGTGAAAAGTAAATTTATTGTTAGCAAAAAACATGGTTTATTCAATTTTTTATTGTTACATTATTTTCAAATAAAGAAATATTTAAATGGAAACAGAGTGTCTTAACACTACGTTTCCAAGATCCCTCTGCATAGACAGGATAGCCTGCTGTATGCAGGATATATCGTGAAGCTAATAAAAAAATATATAATAGTAAGTATTAAAGAAAAAAGATATAAAGTTAGGCCATAAATCTACTTTGGTTAGTTGTAAATCAAGTATATAGTTTTTGTTTTTCTCAGTTCTCTGGTGCTTGGTCGGAAAATATTCTTACGTCTCCTTTATCTTAGGGAGTTTCGTAAATATCTATTCATCCCATAGTTTAGAAACAAGTCTAATGATAACATTATAAGGTTTTATTATTTGAGGACCTACTGGCGTTGTGACAGCGATTGGATTTAAACGCCATTATTGTGAATACAGTATTTTCATTTTCCTGTCTGGCACGACAAAGCCCGGCGTTAAGTTCCTCCATACAATATTTCGATATAGGGTATTAAAGAACGGAGTACCTCAACAATTACCACTAGATGTGGTCTACCCAACCTGCTATGAGAAAGCGTGAAACTGCAGAATAAAAGATAATGACATTATATAGAACTTGTAAAGATAGGTAAGTAATATAAGCAATTTATTGATCCGGATATTATTGTTTTATTCTCTTAGCTTTACGTTTATCCCGCATAACGCAGGATAGGTAAATGAAACACTTTTTGCCAAATTTTGAAGGCATTGCGTTTTGAGTGGCGGAATTGGACGACGAGCTACGCCTCATTACCAAAGCAATGAACTGATAATATTATTTTTTTGTCTTTTCTTCGATTAGGAATCGAACCCGCAATCTGTCGCTTTTACAGTCATACTGTCATACGTTGTGCTCCTGTACCACGAGGGATTCCATTATTCTATTAATAAAAAAATACTATTATTCTGATTTCATTAAACAAAGTACTAGTTCCGCAACCTCAAGCGGAATCCGAATAGAAAAACAGATATTCTATATAATAATACGAGAACTACTTAAGATTTTCTTTCTAATAGAAAACACAATGAAAACTACGTATTTCTTCTCAGATATATTCATAGTATAGATCTCGATGTTTGTTTCTAAACAATGGTATAATACAATGAATACTTGTATGTAGATGTAGAACAAGTAACGCTAACCTGTAGTAATTAGAAACTTGTGTTGACAATACCACATTGTGACAGAAACAGAGATTTGTTTAATAGAATTTAATAATTTATTTAAAACATATATGCCCGGACTCGAGCACTATCCTTATAAGTCCTGGGCCATGAAATATGAAAAATACATGACACAGATTTTTTTTTATATTTTTCTCATAACTGTCATGACTTGGTCTATCACCTGTTTTCGTTTTATCGTTGACTCCTGGGACACCCTGTATATAGGTATATTTTTTATTTTCATCAGCTTCACGCTGTATCCCCCACACAGCAGGGTAGGCGGAAGGAATCTAGTGCTAAGATACTCCGTTCCCCACTTTCTGCTGAATTCTGGAGGCTTTGGGTGTTGAGTGAAAGTGTTACTAAGAAAGTTCCAATTTTCGCCGAGCCAAGAATTGAAATTATTAATATATAGTATAGTTAAAGGTTGCCTGGTAGAGATCACCTGTGGGTGATAAGGCCGCCTTTACACTATTTTCATTTGTTTTTTTTCTTGTTTCAGCTTTTTGTTTAAGTTAATTTATATTTAGTTTTTTCATTTTGTGTTTTATTTAATTAATATCAATTATGGTGTAATAAATTATTAAAATAAATAAATATACATATAATAATACATTCTCCCGAGTGGAGATCGACCCTACAACCGTCACGTTTAGTAACACGCGTGTGACAACTGCGCTATGACGGCTTAAATATTATTCATAAGTTTAATGATTAATAATTATTTATTGTTATTTGCTATAACTTACTGTTAACGTACTATTATAGTTAACTGTAAATTATCCTGTAATAACATTAATAGGGAAAAACAAGAAGCGGAAATATCAATGATTTGTGTACCTTTGTTCAAATAAAACAATTACAATTATTTGACTTTTGTACCATTCCTTATAATAGTTAACATATATATATGTTAAATTTACAATAGTTAGAATTATAATAACATATATATACATACATTACAGAGACCAGTCTAGTAGGGGTATAAAGTGTGACTGTAAAATCGACTGATTGTGAGTCGATCTCCACTCGAGGAGGTGAAAGATTTATTTAAATTTATATTCCCATTTCTTCGCTCTGGTGTCGAGGCAAAGCGGGGTGTTGAATTCTGCCACTTAACACGCAATGCCCAAAATTCGACAGAAAGTGGGGAACGGAGTGTCTTAACACTAGGTTTCCTATGCTTACCCTGCTGTGTAAGGGTTAAACATGATGCTGAAAAAAAAAATACATTTATATGTTTATTTTTATTTGTGTAAAATAAACGTCTATATCAAAGCGATAAGAAGACAAAAAAAATAGTTTTCAGCAAAAGGCAATGAATTCGTTATTTATTAAAAGTATGTATTTTAATATCTGCAAATTTCTTTTTCGGTACCGATGCGGTCTTACCACCATTGAACTATAAGTAAAGTATAAACTTTATTACCAACATTTTAATTTTATGAGAATAAAATGTCCCAAGAACCTCAACGTTTTCATGACAAAACGTAATTGAGCACCTTTATTTTATAGTCATACTTCAATAGCACATTTTCAAATTGATTGTTGACTCAGAAAAATAAGTCAAGTAAAGTTTCCTCGTTAATAATTTTTTCCGAATTCTCTTCCTTTTATTTTATTATTTTTGAAGCTAAAACTAAAAGAATTACTTAATATGAAAGAAACTTCATGAAAATTTCATAGATTAATTTCTTATATTATATGAACACTCGGTTTCTCTCTTTTTGGGTTCCATAAGTTATTATTGATATATTTGTAAAACCATATATGTAATTCAATATTGAACTTGGCTCTTATATCTTATTTTTGTTTTTGATGGTATCTTGACGTAGTAAATTAAACTTCGTGTTTTCATGAAATCCGTTATCCGCGAAGACCATTACAGGTTTGAATTAATGGAGGTAAGGCATTGACCTACTTCCTCGATATAGAAGTGCTTGAGATATACGAGTATAGCATAATCTACTCTATAGTATATTTCGTCTATTTCCAGTCAACAGGCGTTTTATTTATGTAAATGTTTAATTTTGTTTTACCTGTATCACGCATTTAGCAGGGTAGGCAGAGAGAGCCTAGTGTTAAGACACTCCGTCCCACACTTTCCGCCGAATTCTGAAGACACTGCCTCCTAATTCTGTTGAATTCCGCTACACAATGCGAAATTTCTCAAAAAACTGGACGAAAAGCAAGAATCAAAGTGACTTAACACTAAATTCCCTCTGAATTCTTCATGCGGGATATAGATCTGGTCCATTTAGAGTAAACATTAAATTAAAAAAATCCACAGTTATTCAAGTCTTAGCACGTTCAGTATGAAACGAATAAGGCACAAGGATGATAGCTTGCCTTAAGTAGACTATAATGATTGACATGTGATGACACCATAAATCTATATATGTAAATGGTTAGTGAAATGTTAGTTTTTCCTTTTAATTTTGAATAAAATAAAATAAAATGCTGACTATATGATCAATAATATGTGGTCGTGGATTCAACTCCCATTTAGAGGAATGTTGAATCACTATAAGTTATTGTTTTATTTCCCCGATCTATATATATCGTACAGGCCGTCTTGGCCCAATGGTATAGCGTGTGACTGTAATCGCAATGGTTATTGGTTTGATTCCCACTCATAGGAATGAAATTTTTAATATTGTCACATCCTTGCCCTGGTAACAAAACAAAGCGCGGTGTTGAGTTCCGCCACTCAATAAATACGCAATACCTCGAAAATTCGGAACGGAGTATCTTAACAGTAGGTTCCCTCTGCCTACTCTTCTATACACAGGATATAGCGAGAAGCTAAGAACAAATATATATTTCATATAAAAAATACAGATTTTATCTCGTTATGATTGGAAGTAATTTAGTTAAAGTTGTTTGAAGTGGTGTAGAGTAGAGTGTAATTGGCAGAGTGCCCCGTTGACCAGACTATGTAATATTAGCGAGCTAAGTGCCCTAGGTATTAAATAATTTACTTTTAATTTCAATTAATTTTAATTCGATGTTCTGGAATTAATTACATTTAATTAACTTTTAATTTAGTGTAGGTTTTTTCTGGTTGTATAAATGTATGAGGGTAGACCGATTTTTTTCTTTCTATTTATAATCATATTGAACGGACGAATAGAAAAGAGATTAATTTTATATTATGAAGTAAGAAATGTCAAACGCCGGTGCAAACGTGTGAGCGTAACGTGGCGGTAGTGACTTCGATTTCCAGTCGGGAGAATTTATTATTAGTATTTATTAATATTTTTATTTCTTCACTCTGGCACCTAAGCAAAATCGCGGTGTAAGTTCCGCTACTCAAAATACAGAAAAAAGTGAAGAAAGGAGTGTCTGAACATTAGGTTCCCTCTGCCTATCCTGCTATATGCGGGATACAGCGTGAAGCTGAAAAAGAAAGAAAAACCTAAAAAAATACTAGCAGCATAAAAATATTTCGCTCGCAAATTAACATAGAAATTTAAAAAAACCAACTTGGCTCCCATAATAGTTCAGTTATTAATATAGTTTAATAGCAAATAGCGATCTAGGGCACGGAAACCTATTGTGTGTAAGTTCACAGCCAAGCTATTAAAACGCGAGCCAACGCAAATTATACGATTTCTCATTTGCAGTATGTACCTAGTATAAGAAAATATGGATGCAAATACTGAATATTAAGAATTTTATATTAATAGCAATTAATTTACAGTCGAGGTTGAGGGTTCACATTCGATAAAATGTGATGTATTTCTTCACCCTGGTGTTGAGTTCCACTACTCAACACGCATTGCTTCCAGATTGAAAATGGGGAACAGACTGTCTTAAAACTAGGCTCTCTCTGCCTGCCCTTGCTACATGCGGGGTTCAGCGTGAAAGTAAAAAAAAATATTGACAATTTAAATATATAAACATATATATAAACATATATTTAAACAAATATTTACTTAATATTACTTGGTAAGAATATTAAAATTACTTTCATTTCACTTCTGTGGCATAATATTTAAAATATTATTGCAATAATAAGTGCGGCGTTATGTTCCGTCAATTTAACAAGCAATGTCTCGCATTCGAACGGGAAATGGGATCTTATATGGGGGTATATTTTTCTAAGCCATGGTTTAAGTTTTATTTGGAAACATAATGAACATTGTGGTTTAGATCTTTTTTGTCTAAATATATCTGCCAGCCCTTTTGGGAGCTGCAACGTTCCATTCACCACATTCATCTGGCGAGAGCGTACTTTTAGGGCGTCGCCCCAAGGTGACGCGCATCAGTGCATCACCGTTGGTGTGTCAAGTGGCGACGAATGCGGCGTTAGGGACCGCCACCCAACACGTCATGCCCGGAACGACACGAAATGAATGATACAAACTCTCTGGCTATGATAAAACGTAAACCTTAGTAAGTAACTAATAAACATCTATCTATATATATAAAATCGAAAGGTCACTCACTCATCACGAAATCTCAGAAACTACAGGTGCTAGGAATCTCAAATTTTGTATAGGAGTTATTTATAGGACGTAGGTGCTTGCTAAGACGGGAATTTGCAATATTCCACTTCTAAGGGGTTGTTTTTGGGATTGAAAGTTTGTATGAAACTTTGTTACTACAAATGCTAGGATTCTCAAATTTTGCATGCATTTTGCACTTGTAAGACGTAGGTACCTACTCATGGAAACAGAAATAAATAATAACGTAGTTCACGCAGGCGAAGCCGCGGGCGTTCCGCTAGTATTCACATATTTTAATATTGACAAGTTAAAAAGGTTTCCTTGGAAGGAAATATCGAGCATATATTCTCAGTGTCGGTTATGGAGCCATTATTATGATTTATTCAACGTTTTAAGTCCAATGGCTGGAGAAGTTCTAAGCAGATTACTTGGGGCGCTTAACGCGATTCTTTAGACTTTTTATGTTATTGGCTTTTGACCTATATTTATTTATACCTTTTATTTCTAATGATATTTCGTTGACGAAATTGAGCATAAGGTTAGGCTTATTGATGATATTGTAATATTGAATTTGCAATATTTTCTCGTTTAATGGGTGGGAACCTAGTTTAAATCGCTCTTTTCCCCAGTTTCTGTCCACCATGCTCTGTCCATCAGAAGAGGGAAATGAAATAAGGGAAGAACAGAGGGAAATCGAACCTATGATCGTCGCGTTCTCTTACTGAGATTTCAGTCCCTCAATCACTTCCAGATTTACTTCTATTAATCGCACACTGATATTATTATTCACCTGTAATGTTCTTAACTTGGGATTAATAAGTTTATTTGGCAGATTTTTAAGTTCGTCTACGGAACAAGCAATGGTGCAATTTATAAAAAATTATAGTTTATGATAATTTCAAAAGTAAATACATAGTAAAATTTAATAAAAATAAAAAAAAACATTAAAAACTAGCAATTCCAATGTTTTCTCCCAAAAATGTGTGATGACAACCGTACAAATTAAAAAAGTCTCAGTTGCT
>JAEBDU010000138.1:531220-547391 GCA_016802625.1 Heliconius numata
GTTATTATTCCATTGTATTCAAAAGTACATAGTAAGCTTATATAATGATTTAATATGTATGTGTGACTGTAAAACCGACTGGTTGTGGGTTCGATCCCCACTCGAGGAAATGTTTAATTAAATTTATATTTCCATTTCTTTGCTCTGATGTCGAGGTAAAGCGTGGCGTTGAGTCCTGCCACTCAACACGCAATGCCTTCAGAATTAGGCAGAAAGTGGGGAACGGAGTGCCTTAAACAGTAGGTTTCCCCTGCCTATCCTGCTGTGTGCGGGATACAGCGTGAAGTACACTATATTTTTACTCAGAAAGACATATAATTATTTATTTTCATTGTTATGTAGTTTTGTTTTAAAAGAATATTTTTTTTTAGCTTTATGCTCTATCTATACATATTTATATAAGGGTTCTGTCTTTTCTCTTGAGGTACGGATTCCGACCGACCAGCTCTTCTGTTTTCTCGTTTAAAAATATAAAATAATCTAAGATCGTTTGCATGTATAAACTCCTTCCAACTGAACGACTACCACATGCTTGTTTAGAAAATAAATCAACGTTTGAAAATAGTGTGTTCTTGTTCTTTATATTGTGTAGAACTCTCAACTATTCTACATTCGTTCTATTTTCACGTTCTTCCAGGGTCAGGAGATCAGGAGGGGGGTTAGGCCTAGATCTAAAAAACTATTTGAGCTTATAGGAATATTTTTTTTAATCTTTAAATATCAAATGCAATGATAAATAAAAATTTAAAATTTATAAAATTGAGGCTGTCATGAGGATCAGCGTCTGACGCTAAACAAACAGAAAGGTTACAAGTTCGATTTTCACTTTGGGTAATTATAAAAAAATTGTTTTCTTTTCCTGCCTCTATAAAACAAAATATAGCGTTAAGTTTCACTAACCAACACAAGCATTTTAGCTTTAATTTTAACAAATTTTAACAATAGTGAGTCTTAATGGAAGTAGTACGGAAAATTCGACATGGACATGGGCCACTAGTCGTGAATAAAAGTTAAATAAATTAAATTAAATCAGCCACACGCTGTATCCCGCATACAGCAGGGTAGGAAGAGGGAACCTAGTGTTAAGACACTCCATTCTCCACATTCTGCTGAATTCTGGATTTCGAAGTTAAGTAATAAAATAAAAAATAACTATCAGATAAGGTGAAACATGTATTCCCAACAAAGTATATAAAGTAAACAACAAATATTATATATAAACTACTATGTACTTTTAGTGTCCTAATAAAAATTTACGTGATACAAACATCGTCATCTTGGGGAAAGAAGAAAAGTTTTTCGATAATTCGTAATACTGTTACTTTTCTTATACATTTTCGTATCATAACCAAAATGTAAGTCGTGTATATGTATTATATTACATATATATGGCGTTGAGTTCCGCCATTCAACAGAAACCATGGAAAGTGGGGGAGGAAGTGTTAAAATTAGGTTCCCAGGTACCCTCCCCCTACTAACTTACCCTACCATGTGCGAAATACAGCGAGAAGCTGAAAACAAAAATATTTTAAAAACTCATACTTTCAAGAACTGTAGGCCAGAATGAAACTGGGAATTACCAAATAACTATCATTAACGTATAATGAAAAATGATATTATTAAAATATGATTGTTAATTGATTTAACGATATTTGAACCTACACCTACTTACTTATAGCTTACAATGTAAAATAATTTTAAATTTAGCCGGATATGTCCAAAACCCTGACATAGTCTTATTCCTGACTTTTGTGTGTGGTAGTTTATTATGACTAGGAGAAAAGTAGATGAACCATTTTTTTTTGAAAAAAAAAAATTAATTTCGTCTACTTTTTTATATTATTACACAGTTGATAATAAATTTAATTGTTCCAAATTAAACAACAGCTCGTTGAGCATAATTGTCAATTAAGGTAGCTTCTTAAAATGTTAAGAGTATATAATGTGTATAGCTATGTGTCTTTAAAAACTGTTAAGAATTTTAGTCATCAAAACTACGATTCATTTTGGCATTCATGACATCATATTTTTAAAAAAAAACCTGTCGTGTCGATGGAGTACATATGTATGACTGTAAACACGACAGGTTGTTGGTTCATCTCCCATTCTAGAAAATTCGTTGAAAAGTGAGGGGCAGAGTGTTTCAGCACTAGGCTCTGTCTGCCTACCCTGCAGAATTATAGTGAATTATATAAAAAAAATGTAAGTTCTACAAGTTTTTCCTCACACACATCATATTATAAACTTTACAAATAATTATTTATCACTTAAATTACACATAATACATATGAAATCACATACAAGAATTAGGATTATCCCTATATGAATCGAAGCCGGTATACCCTACGATCCGTGTAAATGCGTCCGTAGGCGACGCGCTGTCGGCGAGTGGGTCGACGTTTCAGTCTCGTTCGTACGCCGCGAGAGTTTACCCGTATATTATATTATTACTTATATTTAATTTAAATATTCGAATATATATTCGTTAATATGGCCCGAAGTGTTACTGCTTTGACTCTGGCCACCCTACTGGCGGTGTTTGAGATTGGTACGTTTCCCGCCTTACTTTTTCACTAACTTTTATTATAGTTATTTTAAGTTTAGTTATTAGATATATTAACTTATATATTTTTTTTAAATATTTTTTTTATAAACCGGTCTGCAATAAAAATCTATTTTACGCATTATTTCTTACTAACATGTTTTCAATAAATTTTAAATTGAAACGTCTTGATAAAGCTGCAGATTTTCTTAGTTTTCTTAGTTTTCTTCGATAATTAAGTACCTTAATTAATGGTTTCGCTGTCGTAAAAAATAATAGGCAATCACGTTTTCTCTTATACGACGCTCGTGAATAGTTAAAACTACTTTGTTTTGTTTTCCTTATATACAAGGACGGATGAGCCATAAACTACCTATAAGTTTCAATATTATAGATAAAAGACCTGTACTAAACATTTAGACTATTTAGTTGTTGAAATATCAATTATTTCATGTCTTGTAGTGAGAATCGAACCCATAACCTGTCACATTAATAGTCACATGCTTGTTACAGTACCTATAGTATTTTTTTTTCATCTAATTTGTTACTGTCAACGACTCCAAATTAAATAATTAATAAAATAATGCTGTTATTAAAACAATTTTAGTAGAAATGTATATTAAGAAACACAATGAAATTAAAATATTATAGAATATACCATAAAATTGCTCAGAAAGATGGATTGAGAATAATAAAATTTTAAACGCGAAACTTTTTGATGTCTGCAAATACGATTTCCTGGAGGTAATTTCTAGATATCGTTTACTGTGTCATAAATTAAGAGAAACTTAATCATATTTCTACATATTTAAATAAACTATAATTACAATTAAATATTAATTTGAGGAAGGAAATATTTTCATTTCTTCCCTCTGATGTCGAGGCAAAGTGCGGCGTTGAGTTCCGCCACTCACTCACGCCCTAGTATTGTTGGTGACGGAGTGTATGCACACAAGGCTCGCTCAGCCTACCGTACTGAAATACGTGGATAGTTTAAAAACTAAATATACCCTTTTTTATCAAAACATATCAATGAGCGAATATAATAAGCACAAGCTCGATTCCAAGCAAGCAAGAATCGATTGGGAACCTTTATTAACTAACTAATAGAATCCAAAACAATGATTTTGAAATTTTGGTCTGTTTGGCTGTTTATCGATGGTACCATAATTTTGTATTGTCATCTAATGTTCCAAGTTTCATGATGATACAATAGCTTGGGCAAAGACAGGAGAAGTAACTATATCGAAAAACAAATAAATTTTCCAATTTCTTCAATACTCCTATATATATGCTAAAAATCAATCTCCATAATATAATAATAGTATAGCAAATTAAGTATGAATATTAAAGATGTTCATAGATCCTAATTATACCTGGACAAAGACGGGAAAAATACCTATATAAAGAACCAAATAAAATTCCCAATTCCTTATATATTTATGTTAAAATATATAAGGAATGGATACCATATATTATTAGAAAAAAACCAGTTCCAGCATCTTACGCATGTTTGTGCTTCAGATCTTGGCCAGCTTCCAGACTTTTAACGACTGCGCAACACTAGCTCACGCAATGGATATCAATTTTTTTTCTATATAATGCTTATCTAGATTAATAGGATTCTGTCGTCTTCAGCTTTCGTACTTATAGTAATACAATCGCTGTATAAGCTTTTTTTAGTAGGCAAAGGGAACCTGGGAACCTAGTGATTTTTTTTGAGTTACTTTTGTCGTTGAAGCTTTTCTTGTTCTTGCGTTTTGCTTGTAGATTTGTTTCTTTAATGAGAATTTATCTGTATGTTGAATTCTCATATTCTTCGTTCCTTCCGGCCGTTGGTGGTCGGTCATGTCGATTGTGGTGCAATTAGTTGGTTTTGATATACTGTTATTACCTTCTCATCTCAGGAGTGTAAGTGTCTTGGCCTTTAATAATATGGTCATCATTAAGAATTGCTCCAAAATAGTACAAGAAAATGAAATAATGATAATAATAAGAACTATAAACATTACTTAATGGTATCGAGGCAAAGGGCGTTGAGTTCCGCCATTTAACACGCGAACAGTAGTGTCTTAACACTAGACTTCATCTGCCGATTGCTATATGCGGGATACAACGTGAAGCTGAAAAAAAAGAGAAAAGCCATGTTTTTCTTCATATTAGTCATCAATTGTTGATTGTAGCGAACCTAATTTTCCGTTTGATTTGCACACCCATGTAACAAGCCGAGTTACGTTCTAAGAATGACTCATATAATTAGCTTCTTGTGACTAGGTACTAGGTATATTGTAGAAATAATGAATATTTCTAGATAAAACTTCTAAACGACATTAATAATGAGCATCTTTGAATAAATTATATATTTATTTATTTATAATTACTGTTGTAATGTTGATAATTTGTAAAGAAAATATAGTGAGTGGTTGTAAGAACAAATATCGTATCTACGTTTAATAAGAACATTGTAATATCATACATTATTTAAATCTGTATACCTTCTTTTTATTTAGAGTTTTGTAAATTGAACTAACACATTTAATATAACAACTAGTAGGCGGGGGATCTTAGTGTTAAGACGCTCCGTTACCCACTTATCGCCGAATTTTCGAGGCATTGAGTAATGAGTGGCGGAAATCAACGCTACGTCTTTCCTTGATACCAGTGCGATGAAAATAAAAATATCAATAAATAATAATTCCATTTCTCCAAATGGAAATCGAACTCCACAACCGTCATGTTACAGTAACAAGCAATAAAATAATTATATTTTATTTATCTATGTACGGTATGTACCGTAGTGTTTGTACGTTTAGAAAATTCTTTAAAATCTATATATACCTATATGTAAAACCATTCCAAATGATTACCATAATTCTAACATAAATTATTTAAAAAAAATGTGAAAAAAATATTTTTATAACTTATTACGCTTTTGGGGATAAAGTTAATGTCCTCGCTTTTGGGTCCTTGCCAAAGGCTGAGAAAAAAACAATGCTTAGTAAATTTTTACCTCGTATCTTAAGCTTATTGCGGGCTTAGATTAAATATGATCATTGTATGAAGCTTCTGTACCATTAAACGACTTAGGGTCATCTAATAAAAAGCTTAAAAATGGTAAAATGTATTTTTTGAAGAAGGAAACCAGTCATGTTCATTAGTAATATTCAAAATAAAATTCCATTGTTGGGGTTCTTTCTTGGGTTCGTTCTTGGCATTCGGCGTTGAGTTGAGCCACTCAACACGCAATGCGTGCAGAATTCGCAAGATAGTGGAGAGCGGAATGTTTTAACACTAGGACTCTGCCTACTCTACTTTTGTTACAACCTTAGCAATGGAATAAGTATTTGAACTTACAGCATCAGTTATACGCTAAGAATTCTTAAGTTTTATTATTTTAGAAGAGATTTTGTAGCAAAAAAATACTTTTCACTTTTCATTATTAAATTAAGAACATACGGTGTACACATGTATTTAGCAGTAGCTACCTAATAAATATTAAAATAAAAAACAATCTTACGATTTTTTCATATGAAATGGATGATTAACAAAAAAAACACCTCGTTTTCTTCACCTTATATAAGTCAACATAGCTTTTAAATCACCAATCTGTCGAAGCAGCTCGATCATGGCCTAAATATAAAAATGGATGGCTGACATCATCGGTGACACAATGAGAATGTCTTATACATACATTATGAGGTACGTTTCTAACTACGGTGTACGGAACCGGTTCACGTCGCCCATTCTGTACTGGCTGGCTGAAGGCCGGTATGCTATTTGCATCGCGCCTGTGTTTATGTTTAGGAAAATCTCAAATGATTACATTTGTACGTTTGTTTGTTTATTATATCCACTTTGTATGCAATGGCGGAAAATTTGGAGGTTATAATGATATTTCTGGTTGTTTTTGTATGTTCATTTAATATTGAAATATATATGAAATCTGTGTATAACACTATTTGGGAGTACTGCCCTTCTTTTAGAGCCACGCTGTCTTCACGCAGTAGGGTTTGTGTTTGGAGCCCAGTGTTAAAGAAAGTCCGTTCCTAATTTTTTTCCATATTCTGGGGCATTGTATGTTAAATAGCGGATCTCAACGCCGCACTTTGCCTCATCTCCCCAAGTGAGAATCGAACCCACAACCTGTCGCGGTTACGGTCACTGAGTCGTATTTGTGCCTTTGCGCCACGACTGGCCTCAATTCTGTTAGTGTACACTTGGTAAACGATGTTACCTACGACTTGAATTACGACAAACTAAGAAACTAGTAGTATTTTTTTTTATATTTGCCTTCGAGAATTTCAATACTTCTTCTTTATAAACATCACAAAAGAATAAATTTTCATTATTTTTAATCAATATATCTATGATTCTTTTATAGTATCTCCAAGTACTTACTAAACAAGTTAAGTCAGACAGCTAGATATTTAGATCATTCGTAGGTTTTTCTTTAGTTATTTCACCCATCGACAATATATTAAATATAAAAGGTAGTTAGTATATATACGAAACGTCAAAATAATAAAACAAAAATAGTTTCATCAAATAAAGTTCCAATTCAATTCTGACATAAAATAAAAATGGAGATTGGAATAAGTTTATACGTAAGCCTATAGATTTTACAAAGGCATATTATCCAAGTCTGGCACTAAATTTACGAAGAGAATAGTCTGGGTAGGTCCCAGACTACCTCGATTATTCTCCCTAGAATTTATATGTTTATATTACATCTAATACTAATATACTGAATGACACGCAAAGGTCAAGAATATTATCAGTGAAATGAAAACCCCACATTATTGATATTTGCTATTGAGAGTATTTTCCTGAGAAAAACTTTTAGAGACCAGTCGTGGGTACGATTCCCCAGTCTAGTCTACTCTATGCCTCTAGAATTCAGTAGAAAGTGGGGAACGGAACTGCCTTAATGAAAATGAAGTCTTAACACTAGGTTACCAAGTGGGAACCTGATTATCTGACCCTGATAAATTCAGGCTACAGCGTGTTAAAAAGCCTTGGTTTTTCTTTAAAAGGCACTAAGTCTTTACATGCAATGTAAGTCACAACCATTATCTAAATCGTTCAAGTCCTTATACGTCTCTGTCGCCTATCGTGTTCCAAAGTAATCAATTAATAACTAATATTGCTTACAAAAAAAAACCTAGTTCCTTAACAATGAACACTAAATTACGAAGAAAGGACAAGAAAACACATTTATTATGTCGACCTATTTCTCAATTACGATTTATAGTAGGACAGTATAAGAATTCCTTTTTTGCCGATATTTAGTCAGTATTCATATTGTATAGTAATCGCGATGTTATTGTGGTTGCCATGTTAAAAAATATCTAGATATTTTATTTTTGTTTACTTCACGCTGTATCTCGCATATAGCAGGGTAGGCAAAGGGAACCTAGGAACCTAGTGTTAAGATACTCCCACACAGTCTGTCGCATTTACAATCGCATGCTTGTGCCCCTCGTTTTATATTACATACGTATAGTATTAGTAAGAACTGAATATGAGTCCAAATTCCACTTAAAGCATTGTGAAATATAATGAGACGAAATTATTTAGCTTTCCAAAAACTTGCCGTGGAGGTGCCGAGTACTCGTCAGGTTACAGGGGTAAGAGCTCGTAACAATGGCTGGGTTTTACAATCCAAGTGTAGGCACTAGGCAGGCTTAAGGGCACTTCCTGTCAACACATTCATAAACATTTAAAAATATGTGCCGGTCAAATATTCTGGCTTGTGAGCTTTTAAATCATGTATATTAATACTAGAACAGATGTTTCTACTGAAATTGTGTTGTTTATTCCATAATTCATATCAGAAGTATTTACACATTCTTGCGTAGATTTATTTCTAGTTAAATTTTAACTTATAGAGCCTAAGCTTACTAAAATAAATGTATTAATTTATCGATGTTTATTCTTATGGATTAATTTAGACCTATATATATAATCTTTGGTAATATTTAAATTAATAAAATAAATGGGATTTTTTTCTAATTTTAATTTTTTCTTCTATTTCAGGTTCGTGCCTTAAATGCTACCAATGCAACTCCCAATCTGATCCCAACTGCAAAGACCCTTTCGCCGCTAAGGACAAATTAATTGTAAGTATATCTAATTGCACAGCTATGTTATAGATATATTAAATTATAGTTATAGATATATTACATTAATTATGTTATATCTATATTACATTAATTATATTATAGATATATTAAATTAATAAACTTTGACAAAACCAATATTGTCAGCTTGAAGTGTAAGTTTGTTTTTTCGCTATGTACCTACCCTTTCACAACATTCGAAAACAAAAAAATGGGCAGTGTAAAAACCTTCTGATAATAGATTATATAGATGGATAAAGGAAACTTAGTGTTAAGACACTTGCCCAACTAATGCCCCTTGATTTTTGAAACATGACGTGTTGAGTGGTGGAAAGCAATCTCCGTAGTCTGCCCCTTTTTCATGTTGAAGTTACATATTTATACTGAATATATATATAAAAAATATTTTAATATTTAAATACAAATAAATGAAATTAAATATATTTTTTTGTATTTTTCAGGACTGCATAAGTCAGGATTCCATCAATTACAACCGCAACTACTTGAGGGAGATCCTTCCGCGTGAGCTCGTAGACGGTGTTGCGGGAGCACCACGCTACTGTCACAAGATTGTTATGCGTTAGTAAAATCCAATCAGCTTCACGCTCTATCTCGCTCATAGAGGGAACCTAGTGCTAAGATACTTCATTCCCTACTTTTCGCCGAATTTTGGAGGCATTTTTCTACGTGGACACCAGAGCGAAGAAATGAAAATATAAATTTAAATATATATTTAATTTCCTCGAGTGGGGATCAAACCCACAACCAGTCTCGTTTACCGTCACACTTTGTGCCCCTGAACACGAATGTTCCTTTTTTATTTACAGATTCATAATTAATGGAAATTTAATAGCAGCATCATCAATGAATCATAATAAATAACCAATGAGCTTAAGATAACATTTGACTCATTTTAATGACCTGTCGATGATATAGATCTGCTAGATGGAGATCGTGGGTTCGAGCCCCACCAAAGATTTTTATTTTTGATTTAATAAATTGACTAATCATTACAATACGGACCAGTTTGTAAACATTTTTGAATACTCAGTGATGTAAAAATATATAATAACTATTACAATAAATCTTTTTTTTTTTCCAAAAAAGGCGCCACCGTCCGCACCTGCTTGGACGCCAATCCCTCTAACCTGAGTGAATCCTGTCGTCTTCTAGAAAACCTGAAGCAATCTCCGGCAGACCCGAGCAAGCAGATCAAATCTTGCGCAGTCTGCGACAAGGATGGCTGTAACGGAGCTGGTTCCCTTCAAGTTTCTCTACCCCTGGCCCTAATGGCTGCACTTATCTCATACTTATACAAACAATAATATATACAAACAAAAATAAACAACGGCCTTGTTGACCATGCTTCATACTTTTGCAGTATATAACTGAAATAACTAAAACATTCTTCTATGGAACATCCAATTGCTAAAAGCTATTAGAGCCAGTATTCTATGAGTAATTAAAGTAAAGTTAATATAAAATATAGTGTATTTGGAACCTGGCTGTTACGCCAGAAGGCACCTTATATCCTGCGCTGTTGTAAAAATTTTCAGTGCCAAATCAGGCTTCTTGATAAATGTATGTATTAACAGATACTATGGCCTTGATTAAGCCGTCCAATACGACTGTTGTTGATTTTGCTTGTTGAATATATTTAATTATTGAATAAGAATAAGTATGAAATAAGTATAAGATATTATGAAATGTAGATCAACATACAGACACCAAACAATATATTTACATTGCGATGCATGTACCTGACACGTTATTAAAAGTTGAAATTATAATTGTTCTGAGTTTATTTGTTGTTTATCTTCTTTCTTGATTTATTTTTGTGAAATAAACAGTTTTTTATTTGAATAAATAAAGAATAACATCCAAAAATTATTATTTTTTTAATTTAGTTTTTAGAAGATAGCAAATCGATTAATAATATATTATTATTACAGATATGTACATTTTTTATTTTATTTTTTGCTTTACGCACATTCCACACATGGCAGACGCTTCCGTTCCCCACTTTACGTTCAATTCTTGAGTCATTGCGTGTTGGGTGTGGACGCGTGTTGCCAGAACTGGAAAATGAAACTTTTAAAATGTTATTACCCTGAGTAGGAATCAAACCCACAATCGCCGAGTTCACAGTCGGACGCTTTTGCCGTTTCTCCACGACGTTCATATTTTAACATACCAGAAAATTAAAGGTATTTAAGTTTACATAAAAAGTACAAAAAATCAGGTTCATTTCATTAATTCAATCAATCGTTGTATTCCTGTATGTAGTACTCGTATATAGCAAGGTACGTTGATGGACTAACGTTGAGACACTCTGTTCTCCACTTATCGCCTAGTGTTCTAAACGGTTTTTTTATTACTAAAAAGTATGTTATATGTAAGTAACTCTTTTCACTTTTTAGCTTTTGAAGTCGGTTCTTTAAAGCGTAGTTTTCTTATTATTATTTTGATAAAACTTCTTGATTTTGATTTTCACTCCACAAACTCTGTTTCACATAAAAATAGACGGGCTCTATAAATATATAGAATCTGGGCTACCAAAATTTTTTGGAAAGAATATATGACTTTGAGAACAAATGCATTTTTGAACTAAATTAGTCATTAACGTTTCTTTATTATAATTTTTCACACGGAATCAATATTAACATCGATTAATTTCTTAAATAGGTATTTCGAGTTAACATCCTCAAAATCTAAGCGTTTTCTGGTTGATATAATTACATAGCATGAACTAGTTGTGTACAATGTAGGTATGTTAAAATTACTTACTTTATTATTATTTTAGCTTCATTATCAGGCATGTAGCAGAGGGAACCTAGTGTTAAGGTACTCCGTTCCTCATTTTCCTTTCCTTCTGGAGATATTGCGAATGAAAATATTTAATTATAATTTAATTATTTCCTCGAGTGGGAATCTAACCCACACTCTCGTTTATAGTCACACTAACACGTTAGTGACTCTGCGCCACGATTGCCCTGAACATACTGACTTAATTAATACTTTATAATAAAAAAATAATGTTAATTGAAATAATCCTTAGTTAATTTAAATTTGAAAATAACAATTGACTAAGCAAAGGCGATTCGCTTGTATTAACAATAGCGTATTACTAAGGTTCACTGGGCATGTCGTATTTGTTGATGATAATGATAACATAAGGTATAAATAAATGAAAATATTTATGTAAACTAGTGTTACTACTCTACGTTTTCGAGATGGCGAAGATAGCTGTGCTGCTGGTGCTGGGATGTATTTCTTTTGGATTTTTGAAAGTCGTGGACACAGGTATCGCTTTTCTTTGCTTTTTTCATTGATATTACTTCGAACTTGTAGTGGGAATTGGACCTATAGCTTAGTAAAGCGTTGAACGTTCTTTTTAGGTTCGATTTCAAACATGAATACAGAATTTCGATATCTTAATACCTTAAGAAGGCAGTCGTGGCGCAGCGGCACAAGGGTGTGACTGTAACGCGAAGGTTGTGGGTTCGATCCCCATTCGAGGAAGTGAAATATTTATTTGCATTTATATTTCCATTTCTTCGCTCTGTCGAGGCAAAGCGCGGCGTTCAGTTCTGCCACTCAACACGCAAAAACCTCCAGAATTCGGCAGAACGTGGAGAACGAAGTGTCTTAACACTAAGTTCCCTCTGCCTACCCTGCTGTGTGCGGGATACAGCGTGAAGCTGATTTTAATTTTTAATTTGATTTCAATATCTTCACATTATATTTCAGTAAGAGATGAAATTCACATGGGAGAAAAAGATCTTGCTAGTCTAGAAAGTTTAAATGATAACGACAATGCTGATACTGAATTGGATCAAGGCAGTAGGAAGCCCGACAGGTTTGTTCCTATGAACTTAGGGCCAGGTCTTAAACCCATTTACGACCAACCCTCGACTCCACCACCTCTAGAAGTCATAGAGTGCTATGCTTGTACCAACTGCCCTGAAGTGACATCTGATACGTTCTCAAAAATATGTCCTTATAACATAGACGAGAATAAAAGACGACGGTGCGTGGTGTATTCTGAGAAATATAAACGTGAGTATAATGGAACCTTTTTTTTTCAGCTTCACGCTGTTTTTACACAGCAGGGTAGGCAGAGGGAACCTAGTGTTAAGACACTCCGTTGCCCACTTTCCGCCGAATTTTTCGAGGCGCAACGCCGCGCTTTTGCCTTGACACTAGAACGAACAAAATGAAAATATAAACATAAATAAATATTTCACTTCCTCGATTGGGGAACGAACCTACAACTGTCGCGTTACATTCACATCCTTTGCGCCGCTTCGCCATGATGGCCTCTATAAGACAGTTTTTTTGTAATGCAAGCAATATATAACAACATACGAGGCCGGAGGCGATTGTGGGTTCGATACCCTCGGTAATAAGGCAAAGTATAGCGTTGAGTTCAGCTACTCAACACACATTGCCTCAGTAATTCGACGGAAAAAGGGGAACAGATATTTCCTAATAGGAACGAGACATCAAGATATGACAATTAATTTAGACTAGCATTAAAAAATCATAGTTTCATTTTAGATATGAATACACCATGGTACATAAGAGGCTGTGCTTCAGAACGAGGATCTTGTGAAGATATACGACAAGCTCACAGACATCATGAAGATATAGTTACTTTGTTAAGCTGCCACGAATGTGAGGGAGAGAGATGCAATACCAATGGTGCTAGCTCGTTCTCCGACTTCACTATGGCATTCTTCGCCATGGTTGTAACACCACTTGTTGCGAAACATACGCTTTCGTAACCGATGTAGTTCCAGTTATAGATAATATGGTTTAGACGAAAGCTTCTAAATTAAATACTTATATGCTTGAAAGAACAATATATTTAAAATAGTTTATATCTAGAAATATTTTAAAGCAATTTATTTTGAATTTATTTCAAAAAGTTAATTTAATTTAATTAATATATATGTAATGTGGACTTACTTATATTTCTTATCGAATTTCGCCTACATTTTATAAATAATTAGTTTATATACGAATTAATGACATTAATGTCATTTTGATATTAGAATCAATATTAAAGTTAAACCGTTTATTATAGCTGTAGGCAGCCATTTAAATCAGTTATTACGCATGAGTTTACTAGGATATGAGTTATTAACAAGTTATTAGGCATGAGGATTTGTCGTCTTAATAGTTAATTTACTAGGATATTACCTACTTATGTGTTTAACAAGCTATAATTTAAATGCAAGTCTCATAGATCGTTGTCAGTAATAATGTATAATAAAATAACGATTTTTTACAATATTTTTCGTGTTTTATTTTGTTTATTTTCTTCTCTTACATATTATGCTATAGGTACCTAGGCGGAGAGGCAGAGAGACAGATAGCACTCACATTTCAAAAATACTATGAATCATAGCTTCTGACTTAGGCTTTCATTTCCTATTCTTCTTTTTTCTCTGTTTCACCCAAAGACTGTGTAAACTGTGAAAGTGGGAAACGGAGTGTCTTATCACTAGGTTCCCTCTGCCTACCCTGCTGTGTGCGGGATACAGCGTGAAGCTAATTTATCATTCACTTATAACTTATTTTATTAATGGTTTTGTTATAAATACATATAATGCTTAAAAGTATATCACATAAGTTTCTAATATTAATCTGTAAGGTAAATACAAAATTGGACTTGCTTTAGATTAATTTTATCTCTAAGCAAAAATGTCATCACTTGATGTTAATTGAAAATATAGTTAGTATAAAAAAACATCAATATGTATAGAAAACATTCGAAGGTACCTATATATTACGTGTAAAAAACTGTTTATATGTTATACTTTACAAATGGCGTTTTATTTTATTTTAAATACGATAATTTTATTATTTATTTTGTTTGAAAAAAAAACTTTTTCATTTTCGAGAATTATTTTTTTTCCGAATTATATTAGGCTTTTATAGAGTAGTTAAAACTGTGGTTTAATTTAAAGTGGCGCTGACAATTCCACTCTGTATATTTACCTTGCAAAATGCAATATTTGTTTACCTTGATGAATATAACAAACGAGCTATTAACATTTTAAATGTATAATAAATTATAGTAATAAAAAAGATTAACAGCCATTTTTTTTATTCTAAAAGTATTTATTTTTTATACTAACTATATTTGTAGATAGAATAAATTATAATTGTGATGTTTACGTTGATTACTCATAGCATAGGTACATTATATACACAGTAGTGTACCTACGGATAATTATACAATTGCAATTTCAATTTTATTACCTATAAATTAAGATTTAATTTACATTTGACTTAAGTTGATAAATGAAGTCCACCTTGACGACGTAATGTTTAAATAACCTATTAACACTGAGGCTTTTTTCTACATAACATTTTCAATATTAAGATTTAAATACTACTACTTCAGCTTCACGCTGTATCCCGCGCACAGCAGGGTAGGCAGAGGGAACCTAGTGTTAAGACACTCCGTTTCCCACTTTCTGCCGAATTCTGGAGGCATTGCGTGTTGAGTGGCGGAACTCAACGCCGCGCTTTGCCTCGACACCAGAGCGAAGAAATGACAAAACAGATTTGACAAATCAAATTAATTGAATTATTGCTTTAGGTACTTATATAAATAACTTAATTCGATCTTTTAATTTGGTTAAATATAACATTTTGGTTTTAGCGTATATTTGATATTTTAAAAGACGAATTATATACGAATAATTTTATATTCTAAAGAATATAAAATTATAATATTTTTCTTTTGTCATGTTCGTTCTAGGATACTCCTTGCAGATTTCCAATTATGGGAAGCCATTTCAGGATTAAAATAAAGACTATGTTCCACAAAAAATTATAATAATAATTTAAAACGTAAAAATACTTGTAACTTTGATGACATTTTTTCTATTAACCTCGTAATTTTATGACTTAAATTTTATTAACATGACATATATAATTATATCATGAGGTCAATGACATTTAAGAGGAAACAAAATAATCATAATTGTGATTAAGAAGCAACAGCACACAAATAACTACAAAAATAAAATAAAAAAATAATTAAATTAAATGTTAAAATAATTAGTTCTTTTTAACTTATTTAAACAAATTATGTAAACATAATCACAAATATAATTAATTGCACTATTATTTATTTTGTTTATTTATGAATTGTATAAAATAGGACATTAGAAAAATAGGGGAGAAAGATAGGGAGGATTTTAAAAAATCATTTTGTTTGCAAGACCGTATTTCCGCATCCCAGTAATGGGACAACCGTCAGGATTTCATGATGGAACATCAGGAAAATCAAGAGCAGTTTTAAATTTTTTCTGGAGCTGATAATGCGATACCCTACACAACTTTCACTCCTAATGAGACATTTCCTCAAACAAATTGGGCTGGTTATATTTATAATAAGCCATATAAAAAACAAAGCAACGAGTTTAATCTTTACATAGTATAACAATAACATAGTCAAAGGTAAACAAAAGTTCAGCCTTATACTCCCAAT
>JAEBDU010000138.1:562391-588960 GCA_016802625.1 Heliconius numata
GTCTGACTTCGGATAATCCAATGACGTCCCATTTGAGATTTTTTAAGTTTAAAAAAATGTTTATTTGGTCGTGATAAATATGGTGCCTTCATATATACGGGATAAAGTCACACTAAGGCTTCAGCTTCACGCTGTATCCCGATCGGTGCGGCGATGTCCTCCACTCAACACGCAATGCTTCGAGCTAGGGAGAGTTAGGAACGGAAACTCTGGGTTCCCTACCCTACTATTCGTCGAATACAACTTGAAACTAAAAAAAACACGAGAAAATTAATTACGTATTTCTTATGTGACTTTCTGTAGATTATACCATAATATCTCTACTCCTTTCTGAGTATATTTAATTCTATTCCGATTAATTTTATAATAAGAAATAAATAAGTATTTAAATATCACTGCAGGTTAATTTTTTTATGTGTAATATATATAAATAGAAAATATAAACATGATCGATTATAAAATAATTATAATAATGATGCTGAAGCTGTATCTGTCAATCTATTTTTTTATAAACCAGTACACTAAATTCATTAAAAACATATTAATGAAATACATTAATGATTGAACATATAAAAGTCGTTGTACAACTTGATTAGAATTCATTAGAATATTTTAACATATTACGAAATATATTACATACATTGCTATATTGGTATACCTGCGAGTTTGTGACGAACTGTAGCTTGCAACTGCATTTCCTAGGACTTATAAGGCATATTTTTTGTTCCCTTTTTCATAGGAATTTCGGGAACCCTCAACGGCCATCGTTCTCATAATTATATAATGTTTTAATAATTACATTTAAAATATTTTTAAGTCAAGTCCCCTCCCCAATTTTTGGTCAATTTTCGTAACATTGTGTACCTATTGAGTCGCGAAAATAATTTAAGTTCCCCAGTGGGAATCGAACCCACAACCGTTGTGTTTACAATCCACATGATACCACTGCAGTAAGACGACCTTATAAAATTCCTCAAAAACATTTTTTACTTAAAATTCTTAATGATGAGAAAAATGAGAAAATAGTAAGAAGCTATAAAGTAAAATTACATCCGTATGTTAATTTTCCTACATGTTCTCAATCGTAATTATGTATACTCGTATTTAACTGAGAACAATGGGTATTGAAATGAACGGCTCACACTTTTCCAGTTTTATTTATAAACAGAAATAAATGATCGTTCATTTTTATGTATTAAAATATATATCAAGAGAATCTCGTGATAATAATGTGTTTCTTTAATTTTATTGTTTTAATGTTATTATTAGTACTATTGTGTTGTTTAAAAATACGGATTTAAAAAACGCTTAAAGTAAACATAATTTTATTTTAGAGCAACAATTGTTTAAACGTTTAAAATTAATTAATTCATTAATATAAATTACTTTAAATTATATATCTTAATTATATATCATTGTTAATATAATAAATATTATATTTATTTACGTTTTATAGCAAAAAAATACAACATTAGGCCATTCACCAAGCTTGACAGAAATAAAATAAAATACATAAAAAATTAAGCATAAAATTAATATTTATGCCTTTTTGTTTTCCAGGTGAAGCAATTCGCTGCTGGACATGCTCATCCGACATCAACCCGTACTGCAACGACCCGTTCCTACCTGAAAGGGCACCTGAAAGCTCAGGTCTCTTCCGCCTGGAATACTGTGATGCTAACTCCGGTGCCTCTTACCCCTACTTGGCCTCGTCAATGGCGGCGTGTAAGAAACAAAAGAAATACGGTAAGAAAGTTTTTATTTAATTCTAGCTATATATAGCATCCATATCTGTACATGAAAGATATACGATTTTGTCTGTTTGTCTGTGCGTTTATTAATGCTAATTGTACATAATCTCAGAGACGTCTTTAACCTATTTAAATCCACTGTTGTATTGTATCAATATATACCCAGTATATTTATAATATCTCAAAATTAATTTATTAGAATACTAAATTAATTCAGATCAGCAAATAAATCTTTTTTATTTGTACTACAAGCGGGCGAAGCCGCGAGCGGGTCGCTAACTCGCTAGTCTATAATTTTAAAAATGTTTTATATAATTATTTTTTTATCAGTCAATAAATATTTAAAATAATGTAGGCAAACACTAAAACCACAAAAAATAATATTATTTGATAAATATGAAACTACAAAGTAAATGGAATGTGTAAGATAGCAATTGTGGTAGATATTTTGCAGAAGTCACTGTAATGCCTTTGGCACGTAAATTTCAGTTATTATTACAATTCTTTTGTTCGTTTAATAACCAAGATGTCTCGATAAGGGCCTGTAGTATGTGTGGAAATACAATTGATTCAAATTAAAATTGTTAAAATAATTATACATAGTGTAGAATTTTCCTTGCATTTTCATTCGCTTAGTCATTCTGAGACATATCTATTTACTCTTGTTTTTTTATAAACTATTTTCAGTCAATGTTTCTTATTATCTTACAATAATAGTATGAGTGTTACGAATGTATTTTTATAGAAAACAGATCAATTTAGTTAAATGGCGATAAAGACGATGGATGTGGATTCGATCCTCACTCGAGGAAATTAACTATTATTTATTTTCATTTCTTCGCTCTGGCAACAAGGCAAACACACAATGCCTCGAGAATTTCTGTGGAAAGTGAGGAACGGAGTGTCTTAACACTAGATTTCCTCTGCCTATCCTGTTGTATGCGGGATACAGCGTGAAGCTGATTTGTTTTAATCATTAAACTTATTAGTGCTAAAATAAAAAAAAGCCATAATAGTTAATAGTATACTCGTATGTAAATGTGAACGACCCTCGCACAAAATTAGTCGTCAGTTACGTCACTCGCCGAATTATCATAAAACTACTCATCTATGAAGGCCACAATGAAATAGGAAAACTCTATTTATTATAAATTAGATTTTAAATAGTTCGTAATTAATAATAGACAAAGAGAATAGAGAAATATAATGATTTGTAATTCTATTCTAGTAATTTTCTATTTAAGCTTTCCTGGAAACAGTTTTCCAAAAAATACATACCTATATTTAAATTTCTAAACTGAATTGAACCTACAACCACGGTTAGCAGTCAAATGAAACACCCTCACGATCACGTCATTTTATTATTACTAGAAACCTAATACTAGATACCTAGTAAATACAAAGTTAGTATTGTATTACAACATTGAAGTGGTAGTGGGTTGCTCTACCTACGTCCATACATTAACTAACGTTTATGTTTAGACTGTAAATACATTTGTAATTTCCATATTATTATCCTTTTGGTGTTTTGGTTATTTTATAGATAGCGCAGGATCATAAGCTGGGTTCGATTCCCACTCGATTTTTATTTTCATTTACTCAATAAGCAATGTCTCCAGAATTCGGCAGAAAGTGGGGAATAGAGTGTCTTAACACTAGGTTCCCTCTGCCTACCCGGCTGTGTGAGGGATACAGCGTGAAGCTGATTTCTTCCTTCTTGTTTCGATGCAACGCGGCGTTGAGTTCCGCCACCTTTCTGAATTCAGTGAAAAATAAGGACCAGAGTGTCTTAGGTCTCTTCTGCCTCAAAAATAAAACGTGAAGCTAAAAAAAGGGATATTTTAGACAAAACAAATCTGATATTTATTTATAACTTATGGTCAAAGTTCAGATTGTAAGAATGAAAGAATGTGAGGAAATACACAAATTCATTAGTTAAATTCAAATAGTTCATTGAAACAATCATTGACAGTTTTTTTCTCAAAATTACACTTCCTCTATGTTAATATATCTACTTGTTAATTGTATGGAACGTCATGGTCTTAGACTTTATGGCCTAACCAAGGTTAAAATAAATTAACCCTGAAATTGGGTTTTCGTGGGTTGTGGCATGGCGTGAGTTTTACTACGACTCAGGTTTAACGTTAATTGACCTGATCACACTAAATGCTGTACTATTTATTGCATATTCAGGATGAAAATGCTTAACTCGTAAATTGTAATTTTTGGAAAATCATTATTTAAACAAAAACTTAAACGTTTCCAAGGTTATTTTTCTTCTTTCTTTTTTAGCAAAGGGAGCCTAGTGTTAAGACACTCCTCTCCCCATTTTCCGCCAAAGTTTGGAGGCATTGCGTGTTGAGGAACATAACACTGCGCTATGTCTCAACACCAGAGTGAATGAATGAAAATATTAAATATTTCATTTCTTCGAGTGGCATTCGAATCCTTAACATGTCGCGTTAAAATGACACGCTTGTGCCCCTGCACCGTTATATTTTTATATATTTAACTTTATAAATAAAACTAAACATATTAATATCATTAATTACAGTCGGTGGTCAACTAGTAGTGTCCCGCGGCTGTACCTGGAAGCGAGGAGATGATTACTCCAACGCCTGCGCCAGCTCTTCAAGCGGACCAAACGAAGTCACCTTGTTCTGCGAAACCTGCACCACCGAGGCCTGCAATGGGGCTTCAGCTATTGGAATCACTATGGCCTTAATTATGGCTCCTCTAGGCTTGCTTCTTTTTAAGTAAACGAAAATATATAATAATTTATGTATATTTTGGGACCATTTATATATACAGTATAGCCGTGTGCCCACCGTCAACCATATAAAATACGAACCAAATACAAATTAAATGTTATTTTTATCTATGTACTGTACCTGCTTTCTTTGAATAGTTTGACAGTTGTTTTTTTTTAATATATTAAAATTACAAAATGGATCTAATATAAAAAAAGCAATATTCTATAGTAACTTTTATATTACTTTATTATATGTTATAATTTTTAATTATTAGCTATATTATGAGTTTCTCAATATTTCTAATACTAATATTAATGATGATGTACAATTTTGATGTAATTTTCTTTAACATTTTAATATTAATTTATAGTTTATAAGATTATTTTGTAAATATTAAATGTACTGTTATAATAGATCTGTTTCTACTTATTTCACAAAAAAAATCTTAATTGCATATAATCTTATCTTATCTTATAAATTTAATTTATTGTCAATTTTGTTAAAATTTAAAATTTCAAATAACAAAATCTATCTTTATCTTATTTTTTTCAATTATATTGATATCATTAAAAGTACAAATTTATTTCCAAGCCTATTTGTGCGTATTTTATTAAACGTTTTCTTTAAATATATTGTGTTTTATTTTAAATTTCTTCTCTTCGTAAATGTGACTCTCAACATTGCGTGTTGATTGGCGGGTCTCAACGCCGCGCTTTCCGTTCCTAATTACTACTTCCCATAGACCTAGTTATGAAATGTGGATAGTAGAGAACGGAAGTGTCTTGCCACTAGGTTCCCTCTGCCTACCCTACTTTGAAAGATACAGGTAAAGCTAAAAAGAAAAGAAAATAATTTACAGTAGGTACCTATGATTAGTGCAATGATATTTTAAAACATTATTTAGCAATATATATGAAGGTAAAGAAAATGTGTGAAGAAGAATTTGAACTATATAATAAGAAATGTTTCATCGAAATATTTCCAGTACTTTTTTTATTAAAGATATACTTACAACAGAAAGACAAAAATTTACATCTTGTAAATAAAGTGTATAAAACATAATTGTGTAAACATAAAAGTGATATTATTATAATTATATTTGCTTCATTTAATTGAGGGAAATAATAACAAAAAAATATTTAAAAAATACTTTTATTATAAGATAAAAAAACATGAAAATTGCTGAATAACATTGGACGGAGTAATCAGTCTTCATATTAACATATAAAAGTGTATATATAATTATTTAAAATGTTATTTAATGGAATAAATATAGATTATTATAAAAAATGACGATTAATATACAATATTTCATGTTTTCACAAATAAGAAACCACCATTAGATTCCAAATTGAAATACATATGTTTCATTATATTTATCATTTAAGATTATTTTCTACATTGTTAACTATACTACATGACGAACAGAAAAGAATAAAATATAAATACATTTTTAACCAAACAATACAAGTAAGTAATTGGTTAGTTTCATTAAAAAAAACTTAAGTTTGTGCATAATAATAACACAAAATATATTTATATTGTGATATAGCTAATTAAAGCCCTAATTTCAATATCAAATTCTTCAGGTTTACATAACTTTTTTAATTAAAATTAATATGGGAATTACCCTACATTGTACATCCCCTTCCACTTGTATAAAATTTGTCAAGTGAGAATTTATTGTACAAATAAAGGAAAAAATTAACAATTTGTAAATATGTGTTTGTTTTGTTTTAGGTCAAGGCTGTACTTACACTGGATCTCCTTTTTTACATGTATACTATAATTGTGTATATTTATCTTTTTTATTACCGGTCAATTTCCTTCATGTGTTTTCCATAGAACGTGACATTGGCAAAATGAATTGTGCTCAACTGGCACACTCGAAACGCCATATATCAAGAATTCAATTCAATTCAAAATTCACAATATACTTGTTGAAGCACTTTGAGTCATAAGTTAGACGAGTTTAGTTAAGCAACAGTAGCCGTTTAGTTTATTTGGTGTACAATGTCTATATATTTCTAATATATTTTTAGACTGTCCACTGACTGGTCACTAAGTTTTGGCTTTAATTTAAATCCCCAATTAAAAACTGTCCTATGCGCCCACAATATAAGTTTGTCAACATTGATAAGTTATAATTCCCATTGACATGCTATCATTTTCTTAAATTTAAGATTTTTTGTACTACCATATAAATAATTGACATAATTGACTGTACAATATATAAATTATACACATATAAGTTAATTAATACAATATTGCATATTTTGTAAATGTAGAGTTCAATGAAAAATTCGTCTTTCTCTTATAAAATTAACTTAAATCTATATAAATGTATTGTATAAAATAAATAGTATATTTATTTCCATAAGACAGCATATAAAATAAGAGGCACAATTTTATTGATACATAAGTACTACATATAAATAACTCAATTAGCAATATTTTGAATCATGTTTAGTTAAAAAATAAAATATTCAATATTTTAATAGTGAAAGTATATCTTAGACATATGGACCGTTTATTTTGAAAGTGGTGTAAGTCCATTTTTGAGAAAAATGAGTTATCACGTAATTCATGCTTAATTTAATGTAATCTTTTTATATATAACTAGTCCGTGTTTAATTTCTCAAAAAAAAACCCATGTTTTGAACAACTTAAAATCGGTCGGTAAATGAAATTGCATAATCATCGACATACTAACCTTTAATTTTCTCGAAACAAAAGAAAATGGACTTACACCACTCTCAAAATAAACGGTCCATATATAGTAGCATGTTTCTATATAAAATATTTTTTAAGTATGAGAATTGTAAAAATCAATAAAATTTCATGTATAATATAATATTAAATGACATTTATATGAAGTTGTTAACTTAGGCAATTTCAATAAAATATACCTATTAAAGAAAATAGCATAAGAATTGGTATTGGGCTTAGCAAGGATGAAGTATTGCAACCATCTTTACTGTTACAGGTACAATACTCTATGAAAATATTATATGTACCTGTTCTCATTAAGCAAAACCTTTCATCTCCCTGTATACCCACTTCACCAAGATATGCACAATCTCTGAAATATCGCCATTCGCCATTAACTGAAAATTTGAGAATTTATCATTTTAATTATAGAAATTAATATATGTTCTTGTTTGTTTCACACTATAATACATATAGTAGGATGGGCAGATGGAACAGTAGGAAATATTTTCCTTTTAACCTATAACGAGATTTAATTCTAATTCAAAATAAAATTACGAAACAATTGGCTAAGATACCTTTTTGCCTTATTTTCCGGCACATGCTAGGCCGTATTCCTGGCAAATGAGGAAGGCCCCTCTCTTGTTTACAATCAGTTATTGGAACAGTACTGTTGTCAAAAGGATCGGCACATTTTGGATCATTGTTAGATCTACAGTTCCAACATTTTATACATAAAACTGAAAGAAAAATTTGGAAATAAACATTTTATGTTTTGGGTGTGACCGTTAAAGAAAACGTTATACAAAAAACAGAAATTTACCACTTGATATGAAGTTTAAGAAAAAGAATAGAAACAAAATATATTTCGTATAAAAAATCATGATGTTTAAGTAAAAAGAAATAATAAAATTGTAACAAAAAGCTCTAAAATCGTATTTTCGATATAAGCTTTATCTTCGAAACGTACGTGAGATTAATGACACTTGTCAACTGTCAAATTGAATTGAAGCCTTTTGTTGAACTCTGAATTTTGAAGGCTTGTTTATTTTAGTGTTACTATCAAATAATGCCGTAATTGCTTTTTTTGTTATCGAAATACCGATTAACTAGGGTGAATAAGAATCACAGGGTAAATAGACACAATACCAGGAAAGCTTTTATATTATAATATTTAATGAATTAACAAATTCAACAATACTCCTGGCATTGTTAAAGTGTAACTTCCTGTGTATCCTAAAAAAATATTTATCCACCCCATATTACAGTACAATTTATTTTAAAAAACAATAATGCTGAATTACTTTACGTCCCGTCCGTATTTATTTTTGCATCATGTTGTATCCCACCCATAGCAGGGTAGGCATAGGGAATCTATCAACCTAGTGTTTTTTTTCTGAACCCATGAAAACACTTCTGTTCCCCACTTTTTGCCAAATTCTGGACTTAGCATTACGTGTTGAATGGCGGAATTCAACGCCGGTTTAGTCTCGTTATTAAAACGAGGACAGGAAAATATAAAATATTTTATATTCTCCGGTGGGAATAGAACCCACAATCTGTCGCGTTTATGGCAATACTGATATATACGTTATATTTGTCAAGACTGAAGATTAAAATTGGCATTATAACTTCAAACTTGTATTTTGTTGTGTATTGTGACATTTGTGGGGTGTGTCGTATTTTTGAATGTTGCATTTTTAAACAAATATTAAAATGAAATCTTTAGCAGTAACCTTTTTATTTCTTTGCATTGCACCTACAGGTAAGAAATAGTTAATAGCGTTTCTACAATATCCTAATTCAGTTTTCATATTTATAACTACTTTTTCGTTATTTTGTTCAGTTTTCTGTGTGAGATGTTACCAATGTTCTTCATCACAAAATCTATTGGAGGATACTTGTGGCGCATACAAAAAGTTTGACACAGAGAGCCATATAGCAGTGGAATGCAACAGTGATGAATCTAACGTGCCAGGATCATTTTGTACGAAAGTTACTCAACAAGGCCCTAAAGGATTTATATGTAAGTATTGCCACTAGATTTCCTTGACACTTGGTTCTCTCTGCCTCCCTTACTAAGGTTTCTCAGTATAAACCACTCTCAAGTCTGAGATAGAGTTTTAAATATTGTTTTCATTCATCAATGAGATGCTGTTTTCATTTATGAATGAGAACAGCATCTCATGATCAATCTCTGAACTGATTTATTTATACGGGCCTAAGTATGTGTGGGATACAGATCAATTTTCATTTAAAAACAATTATTTATCCATTTTAACTTAATTATGACAGAAAAAGTAACTTTTTTCTAACTTATTGCATTTATACTATCTACTTTCACTACATATAAAACTTTTTTCTGATTAAAGGGGATGGACGTTGGCGTCAAGTTATAAGACGTTGTGCTTCAGTGGCTGAGACAGGTGTGACAGGTGTTTGTAATTGGGGTGTTTATGAAAATGGAGTTTACTGGGAAGCTTGTTATTGTTCTAATGATGAATGTAATAATGCCACTTCAATACAAATTCATGGATTTTTAATATTAAGTATGGCAGGCTTGATAATGTATATGTGTAAGCTATTGTGACTAATATGATTTTTCTAAATAGAAAGCAAATGCTTGAAATAGTTCAAAAGAACTAAATTCAACAATATGAAAATTATTTATAAGCAAAAGACAAGAAAATAATATTAATAAGTAAAAAAGGTAAATAACATAGGGTTTGAATTAATTCATAATTTTTTATGAATGAAGTTATAAGAAAGCTTATGTTTCATTTTAAGCTACCTCAAAGTGTTTACTATAAACTTTGCTACAAATTATTTCCAACACCTAGACTTGACCCTGCTAATTTACAATCAATACATAGAGATATTACTATTTAAAACACACAAAATTATATTGTGCTTTACGTATATGTGACTAATCCGTCCATTTATGTATTGTATTAACGTAACTGTTTATTTTTTATTAATATATAACTTAAGTTAAAATAAATAACTTAAACGAAAATAACTTAAGTAAGCATAAATATTAAGATTTTTTGCAAAAATCACATATTTTATCTATGTAATTTTGATACCAATTTAGATGAAAAATACTGAAATAAATATATTCAATATCTCATTTCCTCTAGTGGGAATCAAATCCATAATGTCGTCTGCCAGCAACCGCCTCAAATGCATAAGTATTAATTTTGTCAATGTTTAATGTTTTAATACATAGTTAGTTTTAAGATACACTATTATGTACAGCATTTATTGTTTTATAAAAATGAGTACTGATTTTTATGTCCATTAATATTTAGATTCACAAAAAAATAAGTTTAATAATAATAATCCGTCATGTTACCTACATTTAAGTAAAAATAGAAATACATAATTTGATTAAATATAAATTGAATTTGTATTGAATCTCATATGTTTTATTATTGTTAAGGTTTTTTCTCATAGTTCTTATAGTGTGTGTTTTTATACTACAACTCAAATAAGATTTTTTTTAAATTAAGGGGATACAAAGAATAATGGCAAAACAGGTTCTAATTAGTTAATTTTCTACTGCTAAAAATAGCATCATTCTGATAAATAATGCTAAAAAATATTACTCATATACAATTTTGAAAACAATGGCATCTGTACATTTTTACAGTTAGATGTTAGTGGAAAAATTTGGGTAAAAACCAATTGAGATAATAAAGTTTAAAGTGATCTGCAATGAATGTTTAATAAGATAATAAATATAATTTCTGTAAAATATCAGAAAAATGCCTGTTTTCTTTTGTAATACTTTACAATTTTTTTTTCATGATGTTAATTAATATGTATTAATATTTATAAGATGTTTTTGTAATAAATATATATATGTACATTTTAGTTTTATTTTATATTGTATTATATTTGAGATTTTTTGATTATATGGGCTTAAAGCTATTCTGTTATAGTATGAACTTAATAATATCATCAAGGTATGCAATCTTTACTGGTTTTAGTACAGATACTTTTGTGGTCAGTGTCATTACTGTTGATTTACAATCATGAAAAATGATTGTGAATCAACAGTAATGACACTTAAAAAAATTATAAAATTAAATTTGCGGGGTTATTTTGTATGAAATGAGCTACAAATATAAGATAGTCAAATTTCAATTTTTATTAAAATTTAAGTTTTTATGAGTAAGCATTCATTTCGTATAAAATTAGTAAGTTTTGGGCTCGATCCCCACCCGAGGAAATGAACTATTTTCTTTATATTTTGATTTCAACGCTCTGGTGTCGAGGAAAAGGGCGGCGTTGTGTTCCGCCACTCAACACTCAATCTAGAATTCGGCAGAAAGTGAGGAATGGACTGTCTTAACACTAGGTTCCCTCTGCTTACCCTGCAATGTGCGGGATACAACGTGAAACTGATTTCATTTTGTTTGATTTTTTTTAGGATAATAAGTGAAGAAATGGAAATATAAACGTAAATAAATATTTCAATTCCTCTAGTGGGATCGAGAGAGGCTCTGCATTTTAAATAAGTATTGGTTTTTTTAAATATGAAATGCTATAATTTTGATTGTTGGTGTAGGAAAAAATTCAAGTTCCTGTAGTGTCATGGAACTAAAAAGTATTGGCTCATAACTTAAACAAACTAATATATAAAATACTAAATTTAGGATTAAATCGAATAAAATAGACTAAGAGTCTGGTGCTAAATGATTAGCTATTAATCATTTAGCACCAGACTCTTAGTCTATACGAATAAGGCTAAATGATTAAAATCTAAGTAAATGTCTTTGCTATTTAAGAAATCTGTTAATTTTGTTTCATCCTAATTATGTCTAGGCCGATTATGGAAATGGGTCCCAATTGCCTCGGTGTCGGTGAAGCTTTTATAAAAGTTTTAATGACCACCAAAGTGTTTTAAATTGATCTCAATTGATTCCTGCTTGGGTGACTTAATTTATCTTTTATCTCTTTATTTTTCATTATTTAAGATTTGTTTTAGGTAATTTTAAAAAAAATATTGGTTAAAATTGTTGAGCCTATATTGAATCTTGAAGATTTCATATATGATGCGAAGTTTTCAATGAAGGAAGGAGCCTTAACTCTTAACACTACTGCTAGGCGGTTAAAAACATGATGCTGCAAAAGAATTAGGATACCAGTTATATACTGCTATACTACGGGATACAGGTGTGTATGTTTCAATTTTTTTTATCAATTTAGGTCATAGCAACTCTAATGGGTAAGGATTTAAAGATTAAATGGGATATATTGTTCAGATTTATATAATAACCTACAATCTTTGTTGATAAGCTAAATATAAATATTGTAGTATACGGTTATTTATGGCGTATAATATAGACAGTTAGGTAGGTAGGTAGGCTTTACATACATACATAACTGCGTAGGAATTAACGTTTATTTAAACTAAACAGTTAAAATTATTTTTAACTGTACCCGTCATATCGCAAAGGTACTGACTGTGACTGTAACGCGACGGTTGTGGGTTCGATTCCCACACGATACATTAATTATTTTTTTTTAATATTTTCATTCGCTCCGGTATTAGGGCAAAAATGGGAAACGGAGTGTCTTAACACTAAGTTCCCTCTGCTTGCCCTGCTGTATGCGGGATACGGCGTGAAGCTAATTTAATTTCACTATAACTATAACAATATGACTATATATTTATTGCATTCCCACATAAATTTTTAAAATTTTATTTTATGCAAACAATTTTACAAACTAACAGAAAAAAATCATTTTTAATATATACATATATACTTGCTTACTTAATTTATATACTCTGTTCTTTATATAAGCCAAAGTTGTTGTGTGTTTGTTTTGTGGTTCATTTGAGCTCTATCTCTAAACCACAACTACTTCTTACTTCGTAAAATTATATTAAACATATTTTGATAGTAGTAAGCAATTAATATACGAGTATATATAAAAAGCTTACTATGGGTTCGATTTCCGCTCGGAGTAATAAATAATTATTATTGAACATGTGATGTGTGTGACTGTTAATGTGACGGTTGTGAGTTCGATTTCCACGTCAGGGAATTAACTATTTAATGTATTCATATCTTCGCTCTGATGACGAGGCTGTGCACGGCGTTACCTCACTCTATACGCAATGCCTCAAGAATTTGACAGAAAGTGAGGAACGAAAGTGTCTTAATGGGAACAGAGCATCTTACCATTAGGTTCCCAGGTTCCTTCTTTATGATGTGGAGGCTATCGACTGAAAGTAAACAATTTAATTTCATATCTCTCAACTTATATCTGTTTATTTATATTTTTATATAATCTATCAATGTGGCTATTATTAATAACTAAATGTATTAATTTGGATATTCTACAATATTTAATAATTTAATACAATAAACACAACTACGTAATAATACGCCGCCTACATGTAATTAACATCCTATACGAGTATTTACATTAGAACTATAATAACAGTAATTCCGTAGTCCAAATAGCTGTTACATTTCCAATAACATTATTAATACAAAAAATATATTTTACATTAAAAACCAATATTTCAAGCCATATTTAAACGATATTATAATTCAATGGTGTCAAAGATATCCTTTTCTTAGTAAAAATACTAAGATAGTAGAGAATTATCTTTGAGCTTTTTCCGATGGTAACGCTCGTTGGGGATCGTGGAAACTCGCCTTAGTTCGTGTAATAGAAGCGAGTGGTTTGCGTCATCATTTTGACCTTTTCTGACTCATACAGTTACTCATGCGACAGAATGAGTCAGCTGACGCCAGTCTGTTCATCTCAGTTCTGTTTTCAGTCTGGTTCCCGGTCGAGGCTTGATATTTTCCCGTAGGCTCCAGCCTTCAGTCGACTGGAAGCCGTGGGAAGTATGTCCGCGACGGTTCTCCCCCCATTTCTGTTATATTGAATGGTTAAGTAACCGCTTGGTGCGATCTACCTCTTTAGTGACAAAACAATTTTTAAATAGAGTGAGTGATTTTTTTTTAATTTGTTTTGTTCGTTTTTTTTTACGAAATTGTGGTGGTTTTTGTGTGCATATTTTCCTGCCTTTGTGGTACTTTTTAGTAAAAGTGTAAGGCTGATATATTTTCTGGGTGAGTGTTTTTATAAATGTATTGATTAGTATTTGAATAAATTTGTTGGGGCTGTTACAGCCTAAAGGTTACGACCCCAAGCGAGGGAGCCTGATAGACGTTACCTAACTGCCCCTGGAATTAAATGTTATTCATTTATCTGTTTATTGTATTAATAATGAAATATCTTTTATTATAGTTGATTTATTGTTTATATAAAAACAATTAATTATTATTGTAAACATTTCATTTATGTTGCCATGAATATTTTTTAGTTAAGTTAGATCAAATCAATTCAGCTTCCCGCTGTATCCCGCACACAGCTGGGTAGGCAGAGGGAACCTAGTGTTAAGACACTCTGTTAAGTAAGTAAGTTAGATAGATTACATATTTTTATAAAGATAAGTGGAGGAGATTGTGAAATTCCTTTGATTTTAAACTATAAAGCAGAATCAAAAGAAAGTAATGAAGCTGATTTCAAAAAATATTATATCTAAATAAGTACATTTTCTTATTCACATAAATGTTCAAAAATAAAAACGTAAATTAAAAACCATTAACCATTTGGGTAATTAATTATTTGTTTACGCACTTTCCCATAAAACACATACAGTACATCATTAATTTTAATTGAAATTTGTCAAGACCAATCATTGCTGTGAACTTATCGATATGTACAAAACATAAATTTTATTATGTGAATAATAAGCTCACACAAAAAAAAATAGTTTTAGGTTCACGATGTACCCCGCAAATACACACATACAGTGTAGGCAGAGAACCTGGAAACCTAGTGTTCTGACACTCCATTCCCATTAAAATACTTCTTTTCCCTTCTTTCCGCTGAATTCTGGATATATTGCATGTTGAGTGCCGGTGCTCAACGCCGCGCTTTGCCTCTTTACCCGAGTGACAAAATATTAAATTAAGTAAAAAATAATAAATATTAAATAACATTACTTGATTAAAATCATACAGAATACATATACCTAATATCAATAATATTTTCTGCAAACCGTTATTAATACACTGTCTCCCCTCAAATTAAGCGTAAGGCTCTGAACACACAATAGGTACACACCCTATATAATATCCACTCGTAGCTAAAGGACCTCGAACTTGCGACCTTCTCAAGCGGAAACATCGCTTTCCATCATGTTTAATATAATAACGTAACGATATATTATAGATTTTTTTATTATTTTTTCACGGGTTAGCAAAGTGAAAAAACACTTACTTTTCTATTTTCCGATTGATATAATTACTATTGTGTTTACAGTCCGTCACTTTCCATTTGCGTCACTATAGCGTCATAGAATGAAAAAAATATATAAATAACATTATAATAACTTTTTCTAGGTATTATTTTTTATTTTACGTCGACTAAGGTTTAGAATATAGCTGGAACTTTTTTAAAATGAAATGCGTTCAATGTCATAAAAAAACTATTTAATTTTGTTCAGAAAGCCATTCATTGATTTTTTTTTAGCTTCATGCTATCCACCGAAAGCCTGGCTTTGTCTCTACACCAAAGCTAAGAAGTAAACATATGAAATATTTCAGTTCCTCAAGTGGGAATCGAACCCAAAGTCAGTCGCGCTTACAGTCACACGCCCTGCGCCACGACTGGCCTCATTATTCAGTTCATTTCATAGAAAATGAACCTAATGAAATACGGCAGGCACGTTGTGCTATAACACTCCGTTCTTCACTATCCGCCGAATTCAGAAAAGGAAAAACATGTCGTTTCTTATCACAAATAATGTTTTTAACAACAGAAATTAAACATAATAATAAATACATATACTAAATGTATTCGTCTCAACTGATTCACCACCAGCGTCGTACCAAAATCAATGAAGCTATTTACAGGAAACATTCGTTCCTTGATAACAAAGGTATTTCATATTTACAATAATGTTATTTTTTAACCGACTTCTGTAAGAAAAGGAGGTTATCAATTCGACTGTATGTTTTTTTTATTCGTACACGTGTAGATATTGTTTATTTTGACATTATTGATTGCAAGTTAATTATTTTAAGTGATACCCTATTACACTATTGATTTGAACCTACTACATACACGTAGATTACAAACACGTGTCAGTTAACAAATTCAAAGACTTGTATTCTGTACGAAAATCTCATCCAAATAGGTCCTCTAAATGGTCATTTGACCGTAGGACCAATCAAGCCAAATATACGTTAATTAAAATGAACTGGAAGTATTCGGTCAATTTCGTATAAGGAATGGTTGGTGGTTCAAAGATAGTGTAGATATTTTTTTGGATGACCCACTACAGGGAACCTAGTGTTTGGACACTCCGTTCTCCATTTTCCGGCTATAATAATTTTAAAGCTAGTGTATTAAATAAAAAATAAATTAAAATTAAATCAGCTTCACGCTGTATCCCGCACATCGCAGGGTAGGCAGAGGGAACCTAATGTTAAGACAGTCCGTTCCCTACTTTCCGCCGAATTCTGGAGGCTGTGTGCGGGATACAGCGTGAAGCTGATTTAATTTAAATTTTGTTTTTATTTAACACACTAGCTAATAAAATAAGAAATATTTTAATGACATTAAATCTGTATTACATTTGTTCGTGTTAATTTCATAATGGTAAACCGCTAATTGACGTCTCTAAATACGTTTCAACCACATTGTTGCTTTTTAATTTTATTTTCAGTTTCACGCTATATCCCGTACACAGTAGGATAAGCAGAGTTAAAAGTTCAGAGGTTAGTGTTAAGACACTCCGTTCCCCAGAGGAGAATCTATTCATCGAGAAAATATTATCTAAATAATATCAACTTTCCATTTACAGTTGGTTAGATTTGTTATTTTTGAAATCGTTGTGCGATGTTTTTGTTATTGTTATTGTTGTTTATTCTTCCCTGAAAACCAACAAACAGTCAACAAAAAGTTTTGACGTGTAAAATTGTTTATTTTACTGAATGTGCTCTGTAATTTTTAAATTAAGTGTATATTTCTAGAAACTCACTCGGAATTGTAAGAAATTGGTACTAATATAATGTTGGTAGAATTATTTTATTACAGAAAAAATACCATTCTGGTCTTATACTATACATTTATTTAATATATTAGATAAAGTATGTTTATTATAAAATATCAACATCGAAGATAGAAAAGAGACCAATTGTGGCATAGGGTCTCGAGCGTGTGACTTTCAACGCACCAGGTCGTGGGACCGATACCCACTTTTAGAGGCACAGCACAGGGTGATTTCCGCCACTCAGCACGCAAAGCCACCACAATTTGAAATGTCTTAACACTAGGTTCCCTCTGCCTACAATGCTGTATTCGGGATAGAGCGTGATTTGATTTGGACATGTTAGTGAAATCTTGGTTCACTCAAGCCTCAAGCATTGACATTTACTTGAAAATGGACCGAATTTCGGTCCTGGAACGTTTCCTTTATAAACAAGTAAACTAATATAACTTGTGTAATAGATATATTTTATTTAGAAAATATGACATTTTAAAATGGATCTTGCTCAATCAACAGTGTATTCGCTTGATGCTTAGAGCTTCGTTTTAATTAAAAATAACATTTTTATGGTTCCTTCGCAATGATTACTTTCTCCTGGCTTCTTTTATTTACCTTTATTTAAGTTAAATACGCAAAAATTGAATATCAACGTGAAATATTTTCTTTTACAATTCCAATCGTGGAACAGGGGCCCAAAGTGTGCTGCAAAATCGACTGGGTGTGGGTTGGATCCCCACTCGACGAAATGAAATATTTATTGAAAATTATATTTTCATTTCTTCGCTCTGGTGCCGAGGCAAAAGCAATGCCTCCAGAATTCAGAGAAATGTGGAGAACGGAGTGTCTTAACACGAGGTTCTCTCTGCTTACCCTGCTGTGTGCGGGATACAGCGTGAAGCTGATTTGATTTGGATTGAAGAAAAAGTAGTTCTATAGGTGACGGCCTTCATAAATAACGAAATACTTTTCAAGATATGACAGATTCCAAGATATTGTAACAACTGCTTGAAACTGATTGCTCCACTCTGGCCACTCCCCTATAAATAAAGCTTGAAGTTAAGTTAATGATTGAAATATGTAATTAACACTTCAATTTTAAGGCGGCTTTAGTTCCTCAACTTGGAAGGCTTGAAGAGTATCCATGGAGATGAAGCAAGGGGGGCTTTGAGACTTGCAAGCTTTGAGAGAGCGAAATAATTAAAGAAAATTTCAATTACATCAACCTAGCTAATATATAACTGTTTTTCTTTGTAAAGAACAGAATATTATATTTTTCTTTATTTTTTCTACTATTTAACCTTTAAGTATGGACGTCGGGTCTGAGAGACCCATCTAGGTCTACGAATTCTACAAATCGGTCACTTCTCGGTATCAGTACCTTTCGTAATAATGACAAAATGAATGTAGATAGCAGTGGTTGTGTCTCTGGGTTCAAAACACGTGAGTATTTAACTTTCTAAACGGGGCCTGGGTCTGTCAGACCCGACGTCCATGTTTCCCATACATGAATGATTTCAAAACGCCATATATTTTCATAATATTACAAAATATACTTTAATATTTTAATTGTATTATTTTTATTCAAATGTTTTTATTGTTAAATATCATATATTATTTTGCATTGTTTGTTATATATTTTAGTAATATAAATATTATTTACCTAAAAAAGATTCAATTTTTTTTGTTTTTATGATAAAATGAAAAAAAAAATTATCGACCAAGTACGTCAGGGACAAAAATATCGGTATTTTATAATCAACATCAAACAAAAGAATTGGACGACGACATTTTATAAAGAAAATAGCACTTTATTTATTTATTTATTTTTTTAACTTTATCAAATAAAAAGACGCGTTTCGTATACTAAACTACTCTAAGAATTGAGAATGAATTTGACTCGCGTTTCGCAATCTGATCTATCATTTATTGAACATAAAGCTAAAAAAATAGTTTTGAGTTCTTGAAAAACATGTACACTTTGCCCCCAAAAGATATATAGAAAGACAACACATACTTATGTTGACTGCAATCGTCCTGTTAGCCTACAATGTTGAAAGCCATTGTGTATCGATGTTCAATAATACCTTATCTTGAAGTGTTGTCAAAATTTTTATTTTAAAACATAAGATGTAATTTCTTTATTTTTTTTATTTGTTAGACTTTATATTTCGTTAAAAAAATATTTATTTTATTATCTGTCTTTTTTTATTGTATTATTTTCTTAAGAGTCATCCCATGTGGCCAAAGACTGAAATTGTGACTTTAAGTTACTTAAATCGTTGTGATGCGTAAACTTTAATAAAAAGCGATTTTATTTATATTAATTTTGCTTGATTAGAGGCTATTCATGTAAACTAAAACATAAAATTGTCTTCTTCCTTTAAAAAACAGACGGAATATGACCAATAAATACACTGGTCTGACAGACCCGACGTCCATATGTGTGTTATAAAAAAATCACGTCCATAGTTAAAGGTTAAAAAAGATTCGCAAAGATAAAAAATTCTGTCTAAGTTTGTGTCGGTCTGACCTCGTAAAACAAAATGTATAGATGTGTTTTGCTACCCGGTACGCAATTTCCCTAAATAGACAGGAAATGAGAACAAAGCGATTTCTTAGGAAAATTTCTTTCTGCGGATTTGACAAAATATTGGAATGATATTACGATGTAAATAAAAAAAATAAAGTCATAATAATATGTAAACTCAAACTATCCATACCTATATTATAAATTCGAAGGTAACTCTGTCTGTCTGTCTGTCTGTCTGTCTTTTACGCAATCAGGGCCAAACCGCTAATTTAATTGTGATAAAATACTCATATAGAGACACATGAGGGTACCGGGATGAACATAGGATACTTTTTTTTCTTATATTTGTAATATTGTCGATATCCTATCCTATATCTTATAAAACAAAGTCGCTTTTCGTGTCTGTCTGAACTTTCTAACTCTTCTTCTTCTAAACCACCCAACGGATTTTTATGCGGTTTTCACCATTAGGTCGAGTATTTCTCAGGGAAGGTTTATATATAGTTTATTATTTGTACATTCTTATGTAAATTAACATAAATACGATAAATGTGTCTAAAGTCCTACCCATTGAGACACTTTCGCGCATGCGCTGCTTTAATGGTAAGTACTACATGAAAAAAATGTACTGGAGTATTGTTCCTCTAAATAAGATCTACAAAAAAGTCCGCGACGGCATATTTTTAACTTTTAAGGATAACGTGTAGTGATCATATTTCTGTCTAAAAATAGTAATTTCAATATATTTTTTATTGTGAGGGATATTTTTCCATAATGGTATTAATCCTTATCCTTTAAAATACTTTATTAATTTTCTACGTTGAACGAAGATAAAATTTGCTTTTTACACTACTTCGAAATTGCGAATACTTTTAGAGAAAAACGCATTTAATTGTTGACACATCCCGCCGTTTACACATCAGCTGTATGTTACTCAAGTTACACTTATCCCTTACTCATAGCATATAAATAAGTATATTAGTTACGTTGGCCATTTAATGTAGATCAAAACTGTCTTTTACTGTTTTTTCATTTTAATAAGTACTTTAGAAGTTGTTACAATATCAAAACATCCTTGCTGCGAAACGCGCCCCGCGACGTTTTGCTTATACAAGCGCGTCATGAGCAATCATCGGTGGTTCAGTGGTAGAATGCTCGCCTGTCACGCGGGCGGCCCGGGTTCGATTCCCGGCCAATGCATTCTATTTAATTTTCCTCACAGGCAGCCACGTAGTGCTTGCTTTTCAGCAGGAACAGAATACCCTCTTCAGCATTAACCACAAGCTCGAAAAAAAAAATCCCGCCCGCTATAGAGGCATAGCAACGAAGATTTAGATGCGTTTGCACGTATTGGATAATTGGAGTTGAATGTATTATTTCAGCGCGATATATTTGGTTTCACATTTTTTGTAGTAGTTATTAGTAGGAAGGCTTTTGTTTATAATTTCTTCCGTTTAAAAATAGTCATTTATGTAATAAGTACTTGAAAAGATTAGTAGCACAGATTTAAAATTACGGTACCTACTAAAAAATCCTTGCAGAGTAAAACAATTGGAAAATCCTTATTGGAACTACGAAAATGCGGGTTGCATTAGAGTTTAATTAATTATCACATTATCTTAAGTGCTTTGCAAACATACATTATATGAATAATCCAGTAAAAGCGGGCGAAGCCGCAAGGGGGTCGCTAGTATATTAATATATTAAAATACTTATTACTTTGACATGCAATTTATTCCGCCATGTTTATAACAACCGCCGTTGCTAAGCAACGATTTGCAAAGTTTGTTGTTAGAAAACGTCACCTAAAATGAGTTTGGTTAACGTGAAAATCGAAAAAAATTCATAAATATATTTAATAAATAATCGTATAGTTCAAGCGGGCGTAGCCGCGTCCGGGCCCACTAGTAGTCTATATATAAATAGTTCCATCTTAACATATTATACTTGAGACCATCACTGAGGTCCCTATGGCCTATAATCAACTATAACACTTAATAAGTTATTTACTTTTTTTAGGTTCACTAAGTTGTATACCGCACATAGCAGAGGGAATCTGGGAACCTAGTATTAATACACTCCGTCTCTATTATAATACTTCCTTTACGCTACTTTATATAGCACCGATTTATTTTGAAACGGTTGTATTTATAATAGTTTTATTTGGCGAAGATGCCGATAATTATCTATTCTACTTTTATAAAGTCCTATTAGTAAGTCAATAGAACAAAAAAAAGTAACCTTTTACTTTTTACATACATAAATAGCCTATATATATGGTACCCTGGTATTTGCGGGATAAGCGTGAAAAAAAGGTACCACGCAAGATGTAATTTCCATCCACATTCCCAAATTGTATGATGAAGATGAAATGAAAATGTAATTGAGTATGATTTGTTTTCCTTAAACACCGTTGTTATTTCATTACATCAGGTTAACTTAATATAGAGAGTTACCTGAATAAACAAATTTTGTTGAAAGCCTTTTGTGAGTTCGAAAAATAATTTATTTTCATAATTTCTAAATTAGATATAAAATAATTTTAAGTAAATATAAAACCAACATAAATAACAAAGAGGGGTAGAGACAAAAACCTGTGACTGTGAACGTGACAGGTTGTGGGTTCGATTCCCACTTAAAGAAATGAAATATTTAATATTTTCATTTCTTCGCTCTGGTGTCGAGCAAAGGGCGGTGCTGAGTTCCGCCACTCAACAAGCAATGTCTCCAGGATTTAGGGAAAAATTGAGAACGAAGTGTCTTAACACTGGGTTTTCCTTTCAAAATATCATAAAATTGATTAGCTGATAATTGTGACAAAGTAAAAACAAAACTACGGACCACGTATTTAGTGTTTAGTTGAAATAAATACACTAGGTCTCTTCTATCTATCCCGCTATATGCGGGATATAGCGTGAAGCTAAAAAACATATAAACGACATACATTTACCACAATACATCTGTCTGTCCATCCCGAGACCTCAGATGCTAGTAATTACTCACTCACAATGGATTCTCTAGCGATAGATGTACGAAGTGCGCTTTGTTGCACTACCAATGACTTGCCAAGTTCAAATCTATTTAAGAGATTACGCTCGTGGCCGCCCGTATAGTACTCGTATGTCGATGTGATTGTTTTTTTATATATATATATTGTTTTTATATTATTTGTTCCTTTTATATTTTAGCTTTTATAAAATTTAAATAAATTTCCATTAAAATTTCCATTTAATTTAGTAAATGTGTGTAGTAACCTGTGGTTGTGAGTTATGCAAGAAATACTTTAGTAAAACAAAATTGTTCTCACTTCGTGCTAAATTTCGTAGATTTAGATGATGATACAATAATAAAAGATGTACTCTCTATCCATCCATCCATCAGCCTTTCAACGTCCACTGCTGGACATAGGCCTCCCCTAATTCTCGCCACTCTGTCCGGTCCTGCACCTTTTGAATCCAGCGGCTTCCCGCTGGATTTGTACTCTCTATACCAGGTCTTAATTCCGAGTTTATTTTAGGCCGACAAATATTATCAATATTAATGGTCTACGACTATTTAATTCAAGTAAGGAAAATAACATTAATCATAGAAATATAAACTAAGCTTGGTACAAGTATATAATCACTAAAGTCCTTCGCTCTCAACTCCATATTACAAAGTTACAAAAACTGTCACAACTTTGAGGCTGCAATAATAATTTGTGCCAACAAACGATGACCTTACAAGTTTTAATAAAGATATATTATATGAGTTAGATGAAAAACACTTTAAATTATTTTTTTTATCAGCTTCACGCTATATCCCATGTATAACATGGTAGGCAGAGGGAACTTAGTGTTAAAACACTCCGTTCCTAGCTTTCCGCCGAAACTGAACTCCACTTTTGCTTTGGTACCAGAGGAAAGGAAAGAAATGAAAATATTAATAAAATCTTCGAGTAGGGATCGAAGATGAAGAGCTGACCACGAGAAGAACGTGCTCAGCTGGTTTGGGCACGTCGAAAGAAGGAGTGATGAAAGAATGGCAAAAAAGATAAAATGGAAAAGTGAGTGGTAAGAGAGGTAGGAGGAGACCTCGATTGACCTTCGAAAAAAACATGAGGACCTCCCGGAGGGCAAATATGAAGAGGTTGATGACAGTGGGGGAGGCGAAAGATAGAGAGAGAGAGAGAGAGAGAGAGTTTGGAGCTCCGTTTTCTCTGACTGCCCCGCTAAGGATAAACCGTAAAACTAAAGTAAGTAGGGATCGAACCCACAACCGTTGCGTTACAGTCACACCCTTGTGCCTAGAACCCATGACTAAGCAATCAATGACAATTCTAATTAACCTTTACGAACTGAAAATAGTATGATTCAAAATAGAATTTTATCAAGTCAAGTTTATAATCGCTTCTTTGAACAATTATTATTTTTTAATGGTCACAAAGCCTGGCCGACCTCATAATCAAATGATGGACGCTCCGACGAACACCCAAGCCTTATTTCAAACGTGGACCATTGCCGCAGTGTAAACAGGCGAAATTGGCATAATTAGATGGAATTGTTTTCGAGATGATGGTACCAGGTTTTTTGTTTAATATATTGAAGTCTTTGAAATTGTCGTGATGGTGCAGTTGAAATTTGTTTTGAAAAATTTAAAAAATTCAGCTTCACGCTATATAGTTAAGCCCGTTCGTTTTCAACTTTTCTCTGAATTCTGCAGATATTGCGTGTTGAGTGGCGCAACTCAACGCCGCGCTTTGCCTCGACTCCAGAGAGAAGATATGGAAATATAAACGTAAATAAATATTTCACTTCCTCGAGTGGGGATCGAACTCAACACCAGTCGCGTTACCAATCACGCTTTGTGCCCTTGTGCCGTTGGTGTTGAAAATATGCAATTTTTTGTTTCGATGTGATTATAATAGAGTATAGCGCGTCCTTTTACAATAAATATGCAGTGCAGCGTTGGAGAAGATTAAAAACCTGTTAATATTTTGTATATTTTCACTTACCAGAAAAGCTACAATTTTAATACATGTTTTATAGCTTCATGCTTTCATATAACAAAGTAGGCAGAACGATTCTAGTGTGAAGACACTCCGTCCGAGTTTGAGTCATTGTCTGCTAAGTACCGACTTTCAAAATGAAAAATTAAAATAATTTCATTCCCCCAAGCAGGAATCGAATCTACAGTCATCGCGTTTATAATCTGAAATTATCCCACGGGTCTCAATAAATCATAGGTAAATTTTAAAGTTTAAATAGCTTTTTTATTTATCACTCTACCAGAGAGCGCTAGACTGTTGAGCTAGAGTGCATTTTGAAAATTGCATTAAAATTTGCATGTTTGAAATTTCTAAGCATATTTGTATAATCGGTCGGCGTGAAGCGTTGGTTTTAATGACTTTTGAACAACCATAATAATTTGTGCTAACATTAGGGACTCAAAAGCAGCACTTCATTTTATATTATAACTAGCGGCCCGCTCGCGGTTTCACCCGCGTGAACTATGTTATTATTAATTTCTGTCTCCATGACTACGTCCTAGTGACGTCTATGCAAAATTTGAGACTCCTAGCATTTGTAGTAACGAAGTTTCATACAAACTTTCGACCCCAAAAACAACCCCTTAGAAATCGAATATTGCAAATTCCCGTCTTAGCGAGCACCTACGTCCTATAAGTAGCTCCTATGCAAAATTTGAGATTCCTAGCACATGTAGTTTCTGAGATTTCGTGATGAGTGAGTGACCTTTCGATTTTATATATATAGAAGATATATATATTTTTTATATAATAATAGCTATAGCCTCATGATATTTTTTAATAAAAAGTATCTTTCTGTTTTTAATATCTCTAAGAATATATGTACAAAGAATATACATAGGGGGTAATCGTAACAAGCAAACTTACATTCATCCATACTTCCATCCATCCATCAGCCTTTTAAAGTCCACTGCTGGACATAGGCCTCCCCTAATGCTCGCCACTCCGTCAGGTCCTGCGCCCTTTGAATCCAGCGAATTCCCGCTCTCTTGAGGTCTTCGATCCACCTGGTTTGAGGGTCCTGGTCCTTTTGGCCAGACGAATTACATTCACATTAGAATATTAGTAGCTATGACAGGATTATAATTTGCCATACGAGATTATTTGTTTCCATTGTTAGAATACATAACCGACTAAATTAAATACGTAGAAAGACAAAGGCGGTGCTTTTAATGAAAATGAACGTGGTCACATGAAATTGAATTTTAATTGAGCTTCTTGTGCATTACTAATGAAACGAATGGTGTAGGGGTAGGCTTTGTCCTCATATAATTTTCTATTTAACTTAAATAAATGGTACTTTGACTAGTGAGTCTGTGAGTGCGTCAGTTGTGGCTTCGATTCCCAAATTGGGGGAATGAAAAATTCAATTATTTCATTTCTTTGCTGTGGTAACGAACGCGAGGTTCGATATCAGCACTCAACAGGAAATGCCTCGAGAATTCGGTGGAAAGTGGGTAACGGAACTGTCTCAATGGAACCAGATTCCCTCTGTCTACCCTGTGCAGGATGCAGCGTGAAGCTAAAGAAAAAGATATATTTGGGAATGATTCTAGATTTTTTTACATATACTAGACAATCTAAAATACATCTTATATAAATGAAAATAATTGAATTAAAAGCCATCATATACCACCAATTAAACGTAAATATGCTGGGGTGGATAAATGATTTTGGAAATTACAATTTTCCCCAACCTCAAGCAAGATT
>JAEBDU010000138.1:633960-661795 GCA_016802625.1 Heliconius numata
CCGGCCCTCTCACAATATAGATTAATAAGCTTATCACAGGAACGAGTTAGTGTTAATTTATCTTTCTCGTTTAAGTTTAACGATTTCTGAAGAGATAAATCCATTTCCTTTATACCAGCACGAATTTTTTGCTCAACCATTTGCCGTACAGCTATTTTCATTCTTTGAGCCCCAAAGCCAAAATGTTGAGTTTCGTATTCTTCGTCGGTCCCTCCATTCCATTTTGATGTCTTAATCATTTTTTTTTATTTGTACAATAAAAATTGATATTTTATGTATATAAATATAGTTAATTGGTTTTAAAACAACAATATTAAACTTCACTACACTCAATCAGTATATTATTTGAAAATAACAGTCAAATCAGAAATACTCAATATAAACGTCAAAACAAGCGTCTACCGAGCACAGCTTAATAATATATAGTTTATCCTGTCTATGGGCAATTATTTTTAACTTTTCCACAGATATATCAACAAATTTAGCGAATTGTATTTTCTAATTCTAATTGTATCACATCGATGATAACTAATAATTTAGAGATATTCTACCCATAAACTAAACTTACAAAAACATACAAATAAGTGTAACACAAATCAAACACTATAATTTGTTAGTTGTTACTCAGTAAACGTCGTAGCCTAAAATAGCATCAGCAAAAAAAATCAACACCATAAATCAAAATATCATTCACTAAAAAAATACAGAAAATAATAAATGAATATCTTCAAAAAGAAAATTAATTTGGTTCGAATCGACATTAGCCCATTTTGATTTACCTGTTCTTAGAACTTATGTCATTTCATCCAGAATTCAATGGGATGCCAAAATTAAAAATAATGTGCAAGTTTAGTCCAAAAAAAATTTGACGTCCTTATAGGATCTCCCGATAAATTTAATATATTTTTTAAATTAGATGATCTCTAATCAAAAATTCCATCAATGGAAATGTTTTCAGGTACTTTCAATATAATAGACATACATTTCATTTCAGACATATTTATTTTCTTCTTTATGCTATTTTTATGTCAAAATAAAGATTGCATCAAAAATAAAAAATGCGCTCTAGATATTTTTAAAACTAAATATTTAATATTGTTTTTAAATAATAACAGCAACCAACGTTCCTTCAAAAATATGCTAATATTTACTTTTCACGTCGTTTTTATAGTTGGCCTTCTTTTCGTATATAAGATGCTAAATATTTTTTGTGTATGGCAATTTGTATACGTAAATATCAAATCAACGCCACATCAGTGCAACAATGCTAAAAATAATTGTCAGGCGTGGGTTATATTTTATAATTTTAAGAATATATACCGTTTACATACTATGGAACTGAAACTTTAAAAGATTTATTAGTTAATCAGAATTATGTTTTTCACTATTTAATATGTAAGGAATTATAAAAACAGTATAGATTAGTTATTATTATTTAGTCGTATTCTGTTTAGTGTTGCACAATTCTAATGGTCGAGATAAATTTGTGAATATTTTACACGACAGTAGATATTTGGATACAAACGAAAACAGTTAATTATTGGAAAAAACCTTTATCTTTAATATTTCGATACAAATTAACATTATTCAATTTTATTATGATTGATTTTCTAAAAAATGAATGATTTTCTAGAACATTCAAAGACTTACGTACGTAATTGTTTGTTATTTATTATCTGATTCTATTTATTTTCTAGAGTAATTATTACACTCGGTTACACTTCATCAAAATATGTAAATTATAAAACTTCGAATAAAAGTACAAGAATCTGTCAAGTGTGAGTCAGAGGGCCAGTACCAGTAAGTCCGTACTAATTTCAGAATGGTAGATTAATAAAAAGTTGACAAACTTACTAACTCATTTTGTATAAAATAACTTACAAACATTTATAAATATACTAGTGGGCCCGGACGCGGCTACGCCCGCGAAAATATGAGCCTAAATAATTAAAATAAGTTAAAAAATAATAATAAGTGTTGATTTATTATTAGAAAAAATATCTGAGTAACCGAAATGAACAAACAAAAGAAGTAAAAGTAACTAAAGGAAATTCTTAATATTAGAAAAAGTACCTAAACTTTGCCGTGAGCGCGTACTAAACATTTTTCTATATTAAATAATTATTAATTTTTGCGAGCAATATTAAACAAAATCCCAAATGATTAAATTACGATATTTTAAGTGTATAACATCGGTATAAATAACCGAACTGAGATAAATTAATTATAAGCAGCAAATAATTACATAAAAAATAATAGTAATTCGAAAATATATAAAAATTTACAAAACCATCAAAGTCTGCCCGTTCGCGTCGGTCATACTATACCACTCGTAGGCTAGGTCATTTGGAATCAGTGACATCTTAATTATTTATTAGAATGTTATACAGTAAACTATAATTCCCATCTAGATGAAATGCTAAAAGTGACTATTATATTTATTTTCATAAGGATGAATATCAAATTATATAAATCATCTAATTTTTGTTAATGTATACAAATCTATATCGGCGCGCGCCATGTATGAATTAAGCAAATTCACTTTGGGTAACGTTTTCTTAAAACAACAAACTTTGCAAGCCGTTGCTTAGCAACGCGTAGCGACGATTGTTATTAACATGGCGGAATAAATTGCTTGTCAAATTAATTATTTTAATATATTGGTATATATCGAAAATATTACAAATATGAGAAAAAAAAAGTATCCTATGTTCATCCCGGGACCCTCAAGTATCTCTATATGAGTATTTTATGACAATTAAATTAGCGGGTTGGCCCTGATTGCGTAAAAGACAGACAGACAGACAGACAGAGTTACTTTCGAATTTATAATATAGGTATGGATAATATACGGTATGTAGGTACACATATACATATATAGGCTGATAAACACATTACACTCCATTGCGTCGTAAGGTAATTTTTGCATCCAAAACAAACATACCAAAATGTTGTTGTTTTTCTATACGTATTTTATTTTAATTACATTTCTTTCAGCTTCTCGCTGTATCCCGCATAAAGCAGGGTAGGCGGAAGGAGCCTAGTGTTAAGACACTCAGTTCTTCACTTTCCGCCAAATTTTCGAAGCATTGCGTGTTGAGTGGTGCCTAGATGTCAACGCCGCTAACTCTTGTTGCCAGAATGGAGAAAATAATAATAATAGAAAATTCATTTTTCCGAGTGGGGTTCGAACCCACCACCGACAGCCTCCAACAACTCTGTACTTCACAATTTTCTAAAGTATTTAAAAATATAAGACATAATTGGGCATGGAATTCGTGTATTTACTTAAAAACATGAAGTGAACGGCCAATAAATTATGTAAATGCCAAATCATTAAGAAAAAGTATTTAGGTACTTGTTTAATCTGAACTGAACCGTAAAATATATGCGCAAGCGGTACGAAAATATTTTCTCAAATAAAAATTAAAAGAAGCACGACCTAATGAATATATTAATTATAAATAAATAGAATAGTTATGAACAATCGTGAGTATGTCTTAAATCATTTAGTTAACTTCGTAATCGATTAAGAAAATCGTTATTAGTTTGGAATATAAGACAACATAAGGTGCTAATATCAAACACTTATGCTTATAAATTATATAAAATAATAAAAAAAAAAATTAATTAAATAAAATATTTTAAACAGTCTTCTATAACAGACGTCATCGTGTAAAAACACGTTTTGTTATACATAATATGTATTTATGGTTGTAAATATTTAATAAAGATTCGCATACTTCATATATACGAACTAGCGGCCCGCTCGCGGTTACACCCGCGTGTACTATGTTATTGTTATTTTCTGTCTCCATGACTACGTCATAGTGACGTCTATGCAAAATTTGAGACTTCTAGCATTTGTAGTAACGAAGTTTCATACAAACTTTCGACCCCAAAAACAACCCCTTAGAAGTCGAATATTGCAAATTCCCGTCTTAGCGAGCACCTACGTCCTATAAGTAACTCCTATGCAAAATTTCAGATTCCTAGCACTTGTAGTTTCTGAGATTTCGTGATGAGTGAGTGACCTTTCGATTTTATATATATAGATTATACAAAAGACCTCAAAAATAGTAGGTATATTATTTTCCATAGACCAATTGTTACAGAAATAACTAACGTTGGTAGATTATAATATTAAATTAATATATTGATTATTGAATGTCTTAAAAAAAATTAAAAAAACATATTTTTTAAAAACATGATCTGCAATAAATAGCATAGATAATTTTCGGTGGTTCTTTTAGAGTTCACGCTTTGCTAATTAAGATATTGATATGTGACTTTTTGTTTTTAATAAATTATTTTAAATATTTATTTAATCTTTTTTTTTCAGTAAACAATTTTAATTAGTTTGTGCTCAAAAATTACAAGGCATACAAAACTTTTATGTTTCAAGGTAATAAAATTTTGAAGTAAAATTCACTTACCTATATAACTTTTCATATATGAAAGACATATTTTAAAACAAAAAAACCACATAATTATGCTGAAATGTAATTAAGTTATATTAAATTACTTCGAATAGCGGAATAAGTATTTTAAATAATTAAAATGTTTAACATTTATTACATGTTAATTTCCTTAATTAAACGGTTAATATAATCAATTTAACATTTTTTTGTTCCAACATTCTATAAAACGACCAAATTGATTGAATTAATAAAAAAAACATTATTTTCAGCTTCACGCTGTATCCCGCATTAAGCAGGATATGCAGAGGCCAAGTATTAAGATATTCCATTGCCCAATTTCCAATGAATTCTGGAGGCATTCCGTGTTGAGTGGCGGAAATCAAAAGCCTCAATAAATAAATAAAATAAAAATGCCTTTTATTTCCCAATGTATAACAAAATTTTTACAGTGAATTTTACATTTTTTTTTTTTAATATATGAAATAAACTAACTTCTATTAAATTTTACTATTCTATTCTATTTTATCTTAATAAAAATAATATTTCTAAATTGATAGAGCAAGAGCTAATAAGATAATAGAGCTAATAGATAGAGTAAAAGCCTCAATACAAGAGCGAAAAGACATATAAAATATTTCATTTCCTCGAATGAGAATCAAACGCACAACCTATCTTATTTACACGCGCTTGCACCACTGCGCCTTTAAAAAAAATATACTGTGTACATTTATTTTATTTACTTTAAACCAAACCTATTCCAAGGCAATATAACATTTAGATTGCTTACTCTACCATGTCAAGTTCAAACGCGACTTTTAATCACAACGAGTTCATAGAATCTTATAACTTTTTTATACAAAAAATAAATATATATATAAAAAAAATCGTCCATGGAGTTTGTACCTAAGTCGGCATACAATCGGTGATCGTATACGTCATCTAACCGTTCCGCGGCCGCTATTCACTTCAGTTCAGACTCTCCAGTCAGTAATAAAGTAGAGTTCGTATAGAGCTGACGCTTGCAAAACGTTATAATAACATAACCTTATCGTTATTATTGTTATATTGTCGAAACATTCACTGGGAACTTTAATTTTTTTGTGTATTTCGTGTTTCCTACCATCACAGATATAGGAATCTATAATTTTATATTAAAAACAGCTTCAAGTCCCCGAAACGGGACTCTATCTTGACCGCGTGTGTGTGTAGTGTTTACAAAGTTAGCATTGTGTTTTTTTTGTGTGTTTTCAGTTTGTGTGTGTTCGTGAACTTGTTGGTTTTGACTAATTCTGAGGTATGTTTATTATCTGTGTTCATAATATATGTAGCATTTATGACTTTAGATAATTGCCACGTTGAGAAAATATATATTTAATAGATTAAAAAATCTATATTTTACATTATTTTAGATTGTAGCACGTTTATTTGTTATTTATATAGTTGTAATTTCTATTTATGTACTACAAAATAGTTTCTTTTACTAGTAAATTGGGTTTTTTAAAAAAAAATAATATGAAAAATATATCTTCACTAAATTTTTCAAATGATAAATGACTCAACAATATCATGCTTCGGGACTAAATTTAAATATTAATGTCGATATGTATTTTATTGAAACGTTTGACATTCAAAATAAAACTTTAAACAACGAAAAAACCCAGTAGCTTTATTAAAATGTAGGAATTTTATTATTTGATAAGATTCTGTAAATGTTTTTAATTAATGAACAAGCATTTTCATTAACATCGATACATAAGTATAACATAATTATTATAAACTCGTTTTATTTATTTAATATTATTATTATAATAAATCAAACACAACATCCTGTATATTATGTAATATATAAATAAATATAATTAAATATTTAAAATGTGACACAAATGATATTAACATATAGTTTTTTAAGCGTATATATAAATATTTAATAGTTGTAAGCTATATTGCCAGTTGAGGCCAAAATACAATGGGATGTCCGTATTTCTACTAACGGTGCTATAAAAAAGAAGTCGTATTTTTTATTGAAACATGTATCTACTAAAGAAAAATAAAAATTCTATTTAAGTAGAACTGTATTTGAAAATATAAAGATCAACATATGAAAAAAAGAAAGAAGAGATGAAGGTCTATATGTCATTCATGAGACCAGTGGTGACAAAGAGGCACAAGCGTGTATCTGTAAATGCAACTGGTTGTGAGTACGATTCTCACTTCATTTCCTGGTAAAGAGGCAAAGAGAGAAATGGGCAGAAAGTGGGGACCGAAGTGTCTTAACACTAGGTTCCCTCTACTTAACCTGCTGTGTGCGGGATGCAGCGTGAAGCTGATTCTTGATTTTACAAGAAATTATACACAGACTATAACACATTATACACGTATAATGAAAACAAACATATATCTATTATCTATTACAACTATAACACTTATGTATATTTACTCATAGGAACGAAGAAAAGTAAATAAATTAAATTATGTTCAAGAAAGGCGCCACTGCTATAAATTTTTAAACTATTTGGCTTTTTGACAAGTCTGCATGTGTCACAGAAGTGCCATTTGAACTAGTCTCGAGTAAAATATATTTTTGTATAAATAATATTTTAGTGTTAAGACACTGCGTTCCCCATTTTCCGCCGAATTCAGGAAGCATTGAGAGTTTCCTCGAGTGGGAATCGAACGCACCACCTGTCGTTTACACCACGCCAAGACTGACCTTTAAACTAAATCATAAATATTATTTTCCAATTCCACCTCCAGTTGTATAACGACTGTTAGTTTCAGAACAGAAACTACTTTATTTACAGAACTTCAACATTGGCGGCGAGCGCGACCTATTTTCTTTGTTATAGGTACGACGACATTTATTTAACCGACTATGTTAACACGTGGGATTTCAAAAACACGAAAATACATAGTGCGAATGCCCAAAGTTTACTTATATAAATTACTTACTATTTGTTTGTTTGTTTGTCTATTTCATATACATGAATGAAGATACGAAAGTAAATTGATAGTATATCTATATAAAGTTTATTATATAAAGTCTATAGTGTTTCCGTTATGGGTCACAGGCTGGTCACATGTGTCTACATGATTTTTTCTCGTTAGATTTTGTCGCTTACTTCTTTATGCCTATTTTAACCGACTTCTGTAAGAAAAGGAGGTTATCGTTACATTTTGTCGTTTAATTCTTTATGCCTATTTTTAACCGACTTCTGTAAGAAAACGAGGTTATCAATTCGTTTAGCTAATGCCACAACAACCTTATTACAATATCTAATTACTAAGCCTGTTTGTTTTACTTGGCACCGACTTCAAAATTATAAAATCTTTGTAAATTAATTTTCACTTTACAGTTCGTTGTTAGAAGTCGGTTTTTCTTTTTGTTAAAAATTAATTTATGTATTAGGCTGTAGATGAGTAAACTATTAATGTATATATAAGAAACTCCATATAAAAATACATTATATATATGTATTATATCATTTCAATACTAAAAAGCAACGCAAAAATAATTGGCTAGACTTGTAGAGTAGGATTGTATTAACATTATTATGTTAGTTAACTAGAACACAGATCAAGCTTGTTTACGTTAGAATTAATGTTAAACACACTTCCTGAGTCAGTATGTCAAGAAATATTCAATGATGAGATGTTTTAATAGATGAATGTAAAACTGAGTTATACTATTCGGAAGCTATTCCCTTAAAAGGAAATTGCTTGAAGCTGGTCCACATTCTTTAAGCGATATTTGTATCATAAATCCAGAAGTTTTGCTAAAATAATAAATCGTTTCTTAATGCGAACAGCAGCAGTAGAACTCCCGGCCTGCTCAACTATTTCCCGATAAATACAACTTGGCCCTTTTCAAGGCAAGAGTGAATAGAGAGATGAGAGAGTGAGAGCATCGTCACTTACCACCAGATGAGATAGCGGACAAATGCTTGCCTATCTACAATAAAAAAAAATCGTAACAGCACTTATACTTAACTTTTGTTTTGATAACTATTAAATTAGAATTACAACGGAAATAGTGTCTCTATATAACGGAACCTACGTATTACAACGGTGACTCACGGTCATTTTTTTATGTAGGTATCACGCGTGATAACTTTAGTAAGTGCAAAAATCTTATACAAACTGTTACAGCCGTATGTAGGTATATTTACAGAACGTACAGTGAGTGATTCATGAAAATGTAGGTTAAATTGTTTTGTTTGGAAAATGTGTGGGAAATATGAATTATCTTATTTATTTCATTTTTTTTTTTTGTTATATATAAGTGTAAATTAATTAAATATAAATTGTTTTTTTTATTGACGAGGCATTGCGTGTTAAGTGCCACCAGGTACCAGAGCAAAGAAATTAATGAATAATAATTCATTCACCCAAAGTGGGGATCGAACCCACAACCTTCGAGTTACTGTCTCACGCTTGTGGCCCTGCAAGACGTAGTTAGTTTCAGTCTGAACATCTCAAATGATAAAGTACAAATAGATAAGTAAAAAATATTGATAGCTTTACTGTAATTGAAAAACTCCTTAACAAACTTTTGATAGCAGTGAACAATAATTACTACTCTATACATGTTGCTCGAAAAAAAAAACAAACCAAACACGGGTCAGACAGTCTTACTTGCATATTTTACTTATTAAAAGGTACATGTTTTATTTATAAAATAAAAAAAATTAATCAGTTTCACGCTGTATCCCGCACACAGCACACACACAGGGAACTTAGTGTTAAGACACTCCGTTCCCCGTGTTTTATTTTTGAACGTTAAATAATTTACCCCAGAAGGAAATGAAATATTTATTTAAATTCATTTTATTGCTCTGAGGTATCGAGGCAAAGCGTGACGTTGAATTCTGTCACTCAGCATGCAATGCCTCCAGAAATCAATGGAAATTGAGGAATGGAATGTCCTTATCACTCTGCCTACACTGCTGTATGCGGGATACAGCGTGAAGCTGACAAAAAATATTTTGAACTTGAACACACAAACGTTTTTTTTTTTAACATTTATAAATTATAACTTAGAACGTTCCTACTTGGATCCCATTATAAAAGCATATGCTAATAGCATATAGTCGATATATAGAGCTGGTTACCACGGGGGACAAAAGTTAGCTAAATTGGCTAGAGCTGGTTCGTCTACTTCAAAAGATGCAGATTCGTTAATTTAGTTCTGCATCTACATTTCAAAATTTCTATAGGGAATAGCTAAATTTATTATATTACTTTTTATGAACCAATATCTATACATATAGTAAAAATGTAAGTCATCGTTGTCTGTGCATGAAAGACTTGACAAAAACTATTATTGAGGGCTCTTATAAATGTAAATAGAACTCAAAACAATGATTTTAATTTTTTTTGTCTGTTTATCTACCGATAAAAATGCCATTTTCACTTTTATGTTCAATATAAATTTCGTTTAGTATTTAGAAATTCAGGCATTCAAGCAGGCGAAACCGCACGCTGGTCGCTAGTCAAAAAAACTAATAATCCATAAAATGACTTTACAATATTTAACACATAATGTCTCAAGGTGACGAGAACTCTATATGAATACACTATTTTGCATTACAAAGTCGAGAATGGCAATGCATATCTTAAAGACTTGACGTTGATGCTAGACTAATATTCTGTAGATTTTGTAGCCTAGTTTCATATGGAATACATGTTAGTTTCAATTTTGCGTAGGCAGTTCAGGTAGGCAGAGGGAACCTAGTGGTAAGACACTCCGTTCCCCATTTTCCGCCGAATTCTAGACCGCTTTGATTGGACACCAGAGCGAAGAAAATGGAAATATTAAATTCATTGCCTCGAGTGGTAATCGAACCCCCAACCCGTGTACAGTCACACTTTCTGCCTCTTTGCCACGATTGGCCTCAATCCATATAAATAATCCGTAAATAAATCAATCGGTAGTTAATGTTTTTTGTAAATAATAATTATAAAGAAAACTCTGACCTATTGACTTAGTTGTGCACAAACAGAAAATTTATCACTAATTATAAATAATTAATTCATTAATACAATTAATTTAATTTTCATTATAATAAATATTTCTGTTTTATCGTTTTTAAAGTTTTTATATGGAAATCTACAAGTCTATATATCTATATGGCTAAACTATAATTAAGACCAATGCGAAAATAATACGGAAGAAATATCAAAAGTAAGCTGGCATAAGTATATTAAAAGTGCGTTATCGTTTAACTTCTAAGACACTGATAGCCACAATCAGTTAAATAATTCTACTGATAACGTTATCAATGCTAATACGCAATATATTACGTTGAGAAACCTCATGTTTGATAAAGTTGCACTTGAAATTTTATTCGTAAAAATTATAATTTTATTGAAAATAAGATTAATAATGTTTTAATAACCAACTGTATAAACAATTAAATTTATCTCTATCTGCCTAAGAAAATATATAAAATACTTATGAAAGATTATTGTAATATATTTATTAATATTTGGTACGTACCTTTTCGTAACTCATTTTTCGTAACTTATTTACATATTTGCTTATTCCTAACAATAACAACAATAATATATCAATCTCTTAATATGGGTAAGTCACTGACATTTGTTCCAATTTTATTTATGAATTAGTTTTGTGTATATTTAGTGAAACTGGACTCGACACAAAAATATCACTCTTCCTTTCAAACCTATTTCTTGTCACTTAGAACAAGAGAAAAAGCAGAGAGAATTCTAAAAGAATCAGACAGGAGACATTTATAATAGAGATCTAGTGGTCTAATTAAATCTATACCTATATTATAAATTCGAAAGTAACTCTGTCTGTCTGTCTGTCTATCTATTACGCAATCAGGGCCAAAGTGCTAATTTAATTGTGATAAAATACTCATATAGAGATACTTGAGGGTCTCGGGATGAACATAGGATACTTTTTTTTCTCATATTTGTAATATTTTCGATATATACCAATATATTCAAATACTTATTAATTTGATATGCAATTTATTCCGCCATGTTTATAACAACCGTCGCTATGCGACCGTTGCTAAGCAACGATTTGCAAAGTTTGTTGTTAGAAAACGTCACCCAAAATGAGGTTGCTTAACGCATCTCTCTATTGAAAACTGAAAATAATTTCATAAATATATTTAATAAATATTCGTATAGTTCAAGCGGGCGTATCTAAACAAACAGAAAGGGGATGCTATTACGTAATATTTATATGAGATGACATCCATTTCGAGCCTACTTGGCATCCGACTCTCTTTTTCCCTAACGTGACATACCATTCAAGTTCGCCGTGACCTAAATATTGTCCCGATTGGAACATACATACATTACAACGAAAGAATAAACTGGAAAAGTTTATTTGTCAACCTTATTTTTGAATAACATTATATACTGTGTTGTTTTTGCTAGAATTCTATAGATAACTAATTGTTTTAATTGTATTTGATAATATGAAATTAATTGTTATCAAATTATAGAAATATTTCTTTTTGATTATATTCCTAATAGTATTAAGATACTACAGTGCACGAAAATGCCCATATTTTCCTAGGCTGAGAAAACTAGAACCAATAGCAAAGGCTTCTTTCTTCCCCTAATGTAAGAGTCAGAATATTTCTTGTCCAATTGTAATAATTCGTTTTTGTTCTCTGTAAGTCACCTTATCCAATATTTTTTAAACAAAATCAATAACATAAATATGTACAGGTGGTTGTGTTGGACCAGATTGTACATTAATAATATATATTTTATAATATTATTAATTTCTTTTGCGATTTTAAGTTTACTGTAAATGATTATAAAAACACACCATTTATTGTGAAATTTAAGTAAATATTGGAAAAGAACTTAAATGAACAAACAGTTGTCCGTGCGAACCTAATCCGAAGTGTAAAATAATTAAAAATTTAATTTAATTCAATGAAAGCTGAAAGATTCACGCTGTATCCCGCACACAGCAGAGTAGACAAAGAGAACCTAGTGTTAAGACACTCCATTCGCCCACTTTCTGCCGAAAAAGACAACAAAACCTAATTAAGAAGATAAACGATATTTATTACCTACACGGAAATAAGGCTTTGGCGTAACAAAATATCTCTCACGTGATTTGATCTCAAGATAAAGGATGATGGGCAACGGAATCCACTTACTCTTTACTAGCATCTGCTCATGGCTTTGCACTACAGTTTATTTTTAAAATAATAGCAATAGTACAATGTCATATATTATTATTTACAATGCTTTAATTAACTCTATAATTTTGTTTATTTTTTCAATAGAATATATAAAAAAATAATAGAACTTAATTATTTTTAAAGAATAAGGCTACACGAGTATTAGTGTCTTAATAGTACACATCATACTATTAAGACACTACGGCAGAAATCCCATCTAATGCGGGCCACTGTTCTCTTTTGGATGCCCTGGACCCTGACCTAGAATACTGGCAATCTTGATGATCACCCTGGCCGCCTTCCGCGATTTTCTTCAGTGCGACGACCGATTCGCAGAAAGAAACCATCACCTCTCAGACCAACATCTTACAAATTACAGCTTAAACTCTTAATGGTTACATTCTGCATGGATTTAATACAAATTTACAGTCTTGGAATCTCTTTATTGTTAAAAAGCAAAAGCTACTGAAATTCGACTTACTCGTGGGTTCCTTTAATCCTAAAAACTCTCTCCCCTCTCAGTAATTCCTTTACGACGCACTCTTGTATCGTAAATCTTTTTACTGTTCTTTCATTATTTATTCACTTAACGACATTAAACTACTTAAGCACGTCCATCTTCTTGTTTTCTTTTACTTGGACGTGTCATTCTTATAACGTTATTTTTTTTGTGTAACTATTTCAATAACTACGGTATACATATGGTTTTATTCATAGTTGATTAAATAAATAAAAAATTGAAAAATCAGCTTCACGCTATACCCCGCTCACAGCAGGGTAGGCAAAGGGAACCTAGTGTTAAGACACTCCGTTCCCCACTTTCCTCCAAATTCAGGAAGCATTGCGTGTTGAGTGGCGGAATTCAACGCCCTTTTTGTCTCGACACCAGAATATAAATGTAAATAAATATTTCATTTTCTCGAGTGGGGATCGAACCCACAACCGTCGCGTTACAGTCACAGTACAGGTTGATTAAATTAATATTTTACTTTTCTCGATCTGAAATTTAATCCTAACGTTAAGTTGAGTCATAACCCACCATAATAAGGAACGGAGTGTTCGAACACTAAACCATCTTAGCCGACCACGCTTACAACAGGAAATGCAAAGCGATACAAATCTTAAGCGTGCTATTAGCACCGAAATAGAAACATATAATTGGGGCGAACTCCTAAATACCTCATAAATGGTTGACTTCGCCTTGCAAAGATAATAAAACGAATTTTGTTACTTAAGACACTTCTCCATTATTTGTTATTACCGTCGTAAAGGTCCACCATTACATATACATATATATATATATACTAGTGGACCCGAACGCGGCTACGCCCGCTTGAACTATACGAATATTTATTAAATTATTTTCAGTTTTCAATAGAGAGATTCGTTAAGCGAGCTCATTTTGGGTGACGTTTTATAACAACAAACTTTGCAAGTATTTGCTTAGCAACGGTCGCATAGCGACGTTTGTTATTAATATGGCGGAATAAATTGCATGTCAAATTAATAAGTATTTCAATATATTGGTATATATCGAAAATATGAGAAAAAAATTATCCTATGTTCATCTCGAGACCCTCAAGTATCTCTATATGTGTATTTTATCACAATTAAATTAGCGGTTTGGCTCTGATTGCGTAAAAGACAGACAGACAGAGTTACTTTCAAATTTATAATATAGGTATGGATATATCTGTAGTATCTGCTTAGTTTTGCTTTAACTCGAGGTAGATTTTATTTGCAAATAACGTCCGCGACCTGGTTTCCTTTGAATTGAAGATATAAAGGCATATATATTTTTAATGTAGCACTAAAATATGATAAACTAAATGATGTTAATAAAATAAAAAGAACTTTATTATATTTTTGATTTCGCCTTTGTAAAACATTGTCTGGTTATTCCAAATATTTAGATAAGTAAAGATACTCATAATATTTATATTTAAAAACCCAATATTAAGTAGGTACTTATTTAATGAAAATAATAATGTGCGAGAAGCTGATTTAATTAGATTTTTTTTAATTTATTTAACTTATCAGAATAAGAACCCACACCCAACTCTGTCACCCTTTAATAAGGACCAATAATAAATAATAACTTGTATAATTACATACGCAAAACCTATTAATAATTATACATATAATAATATTCTTTAATAATAATTACTGTAATAATTAATGGATTATGTCATACGTTTAGTCACAGCTTCCTCATTAACCATATTCCTCGGGAAAACCAACATGGCGAATTGGTAACATTATTTACATTCTACTGGCATTACACGCACAAACATACATACGTACAATGCAATATAATTAAATTAATGAATATTTATCGTAATCACATGTTTATTTCTTTCATTAAAATAAATGCTTAAATAATGTCATTTAGTTGTTTGATAACATTGAAGTAATAAGAAATGAGGACAGTCGTGCAGGGGAACAAAGTGTGACTGTAAACGTGACAGGTTACGGGTTCGATTCCTAGTTCAGGAAAAGTTTTACATTTTCATCTCTTCACTCTGATGTCCAAAAAGAGGCGTGCCTTTTGAGTTCCGCCATTCAACACGCAATGCCTTTAGAATTCGAGGGAAAATAGGGAACAGAGTGTCTTAACTCCTTAACTAAGTAGGTTCCCTCTGCCTTACCTTATAGGGATACAACGAGAAACTAAAAAAAGCATGCACGCGAAATTATGCACGTCGACCTATTGAAAGCCGTACCTATTCAGGTGTCTCAAGTTCATGCCATTGACTCGCCAGCAACTCTTGAATAGAACTAAATATCTTATGTCTATGAATTTTAAACTTTTAAAGAAAATATTATATATTGCTACGTACATATATATTTTGTATATACATTCTTACATTCATAAATCATTTTGGGGAGCATCCCAAAATAATTTAGTGAATTTTCGGTACATATTGATCATTATTTGACTTTAGGACATTTCATTCTATATGATGCGGAACTAAACGCTTTGTCTAACCAGGCCAAGTAAATGTCTAAATAAATGTCTAAAAAACATGATAATTTTACGGAGCAGATTCGAATCTATTACTATCAACAGTCCCGTTGACAAATGTACCTATATATAGTTCGTTGTATAGGCGTGTTTATAATTGAAGCTGAAGCCAAACCTTTTTACTATCAGGAAATTGCTTATCATAATCATCCTCTTACATTATATCTTAAAGATAAGATATGATGAGCAGGTCTTCTAAAAATCAACGAAAACGAGTCTTGGACTGAAGCGGTAGATACCATTTATTTATTTAAGTATATGATAATAATGTGCTAGTTAGGCGCAGTGGGAAAATTGCTGAATTTATGTGATCGTCGTAGTTGTAGGTTCGATTCCTAATAGAAGGCTATGAGTAGAAACGGTTTAGCAAATGAGATTCGACTCCTGCTATATATATTTTTTTAATAAATCAAATAAGTTTAAATATTTTTATTTCTTTATTAAACAAATAGAAAAAAGATATTTATATTTTATTCGTGCATATCAATGTCATTCTACTGAAACTTTAACTTATAATAAGGTTCTTAACAGGCAGTCACTTAGTGCTTGCTTTTCATCAGGGACAGAGTACCTTCTTCTTCTCTTCTCTCTAAAAATAATAAATTGTTTAATTATACAAAATTCCAATTTAATTATTTAAAGCATGAAATCATTCAATTTCCCATTAAGACTTCTATATTTACATACATACTCGTACATTTGTATGTGTTTGTAGAAACATTGTATACATTAGCGTTTAACCTCGACCGCTGCCAATGCAGTGTTATTATATTTATCTCGAAACGACGTTACTGCTAGTTTCATTTAAATTTATATTGTTTAGCCATTTATGTGGGTTATATATTTAATGGAATATATAGTAAAATGCTTACAATATAAAATAGGACGCGAGTTCAAATCCCGCTACTAACTTTTACGCATTTCCTAAATGCTTAAGTATTTTTCTTTCTTAAATGAATTTAAAAATGTAAAAGATATATCAATGTCTCACATATCCCGTAAAACATTGTTTAAATATTTATTAACTAAGCATAGAGATTACGTAATCTACTAGATTAAGATTGATTAAATACATAAAATTCCTATACAGGTGTAATGGTCACGTCTTTGTAAGACGCAAGGAATATTCATATTGTATAAATAACTAAATTTTAATGACGAAATCGTGGCGCAGTTAGAATAGTTATTTTATTGCATATTTATGTGTGGAGGCCAGTTGGGGCGCAGGGGTCCAAATGTGTCAGTAAACGCTACAGGTTGTGGGTTCGATTCTTACTCGAGGAAATAAAATAAATTATTATAATTTCTTCGCTCTGGCAACGAGATAAAGCTTTTCTTCGAGATTTTAACTGGAAATGTGGAACGGAGAATCTTAACACACTTTCCTCTGCCTTCCCTGTTGTGCGCGGAAAAAGTTATAGTCTATAAATGATAGCTGCATCTCAAGATCGATCTCAGAGTTGAGAGCGATTATATAACGTACAAGCCTAAGTATACCTAAGTTTCAAGACAATGCATAACTGCGCATTCATTGAATTACATTGTTACGTCAACCAATATTAATATGACGGAAGTTTATTGCGACTTAATGGTAACTTGAATAATTCTATATTACTTTGATATATCTGTGGTTGTAGTGTTAATGTTTTTTTTGCTTCACGCTGTATCCCGCAGACAGAGGGAACCACCTAACTAGGTGGTTTTTCTTACCAGAACGATAGAGAGATTCATCATAGGACTGTAAACGGCGACGGTTCCTTGTTCAATTCCCACTCGAAGAAATGAAATATTTAATATTTTCATTTCCTCGCTCTGGTATTGAGGCAAAGTTTGGGGTTAAGTTCCGCTATACAACACGCAATGCCTCCAGAATTTGGCGGAAAGAGGCGAACGGAGTGTTTAAAACTAGGCTCCCTCTGCTTACCCTGCTTCATGCGTGATTCAGCTGAAAAGAGATGAAGAAGTTTATGGTTAAATGCTATTTCACTATGATGTCATACTTTATATAGAAAACCGAGAAATAACAAATAACAAATAACGAGATATAGCAATAAGTACATACTTTACTCTAATGTTTATATTTGTTGTGTTTCAAGTCTCAGTATGGTTAAATATTTGTATTGATCTTAAATGTATAGTGTCAATACAGTAAGGACAAAGTGTTTCGTGGAGTGTTAACTCCCAACGAATGTCTTTGTAGGCTTTAATAATAGAATGCCAGTACTTGACATATTTGAAGAAAATATATGATTTTTGAAGATTTTTTTGAATATAATAGCTATTTTTAATATATTTATGTAACGTTCCATTATAATACATATTTATAGGATTAAAAGGAATAACACGCAAACCTTATAGGATCACTTTGTTTTTCGTCAAGACCTCAAGATCGTGAGAGGTGTTACACCGAAATTGATATCAAATATACAGATTTAATTTTGACAATTTTAAAAGTTGTAGGTACTTTGCTTTGACCTGCAATCCTGGAATTGATAAGGAATCCTCATTGGAGGAGTCCTCGCACTTTATAGGATTTTAATAATTAGATATTACCGAGATGTTTTATTTAAATATAGAAAAGATTTAATCAAACTATGAAAATAATGTAAAATAACATAAAAATATTATTAAACGTAACATAACATTGTGCGTTTATAACAAAGAAATATATTAAAATTCAATTTCGTTCAAAACTTTACTCTTTTCATAACTTTTCACTTGCAAAGTTCAATTTGAGGTTAGGCTTATAAAATATGCAAACACAGTTAGTCAGTGTGCCAAACTTGACATAAATTACTATTATATTATTAAAGATATTGGATTTAGTGGGTGTTGAAAATTGCCAATCGCCATATTTTGATAGAGTTTTCTAAAGCGAGTAATTGTAATTGTATATTGTAATTTTAAATTTAAATTTGATGATATTTACGATTATTATAAAATACATTTTTATTAACAGCGACCCGGTCGCGGCTTCGCCGGCTAGATTTACACAATATTTTTTTACTAATCTGAATTACTTTCGTGTCCTAATAATATTACTACTTATATCAAAAATTTTGTAGAACCTGTCTTTAATATTTATGAACCGATTTTAATAAAACAAACACTGAATGTTTCGCAAAGTTTGACTAAATACAATAGTGAAAATTGCACCTAAATTAACAAAAAGACAAAAAAAATCAATAAATTAAATTTATTTTAAATATATTTATTCCTATCATTTTATATTAATACTAAATACATATAATAATAACCACATGGTCAGTATTATTAATAAAGATTGACGTGGATATGCACAAGGATGTGGTAACAGTTGACAAAGGCCTTACTCCTCTTTCCTTGGGCAAAGAGAACTGGCGTCGGCCTGTAGTACTTACTACTTCTGATCGCATGGCTGTATGGAAGAGCAAGGAGCTGCATGGTAGATTCCATAGAGCCCTAGTGGGCCAGGACGTGGATACTGTTTCATCATTATCTTGGTTACAGTTCGGGGATCTTTTCGGAGAAACTGAAGGTTTTGTCTGTGCAATTATGGACGAAGTTATCAAGACACGGAACTACCAGAGACATATTATGAAAGATGGCACTATCGACATCTGCCGGGCGTGTCATCGACCTGGGGAGTCCCTCAGACATATTGTCTCTGGTTGTTCTCATCTTGCTAATGGCGAGTATTTGCATAGACACAATCAAGTAGCCAAGATAATACACCAGCAACTTGCTCTTCAATATGGCCTTGTAGAATTGGAGGTGCCTTACTACAGGTACAATCCCATGTCTGTTCTTGAAAATAGCTGTGCTTTGCTCTACTGGGATCGGTCTATTATTACTGACAGGTATATTGTTGCCAATAGACCTGATATAGTACTAGTAGACCGAGCGGCGCGCCGCGCAGTGATTGTTGACGTTACTATCCCACATGATGAAAATCTCGTGAAGGCCGAAAAAGAAAAACAATCTAAATATTTGGACCTAGCCCATGAGATTACCGCCATGTGGGATGTCAATGCGACTATCATTGTGCCGATAGTGGTTTCGGTTAACGGTTTAATAGCGAAAAGCCTCGACCAACACCTTAAGAGGCTATCGCTTAGCTGTTGGATCAAGAACCGGATACAGAAGGCAGTATTACTTGAGACGGCACGTATTGTGCGGAGGTTCCTCTCTCTGGAGCCCTAGCCACCGATGGCTTGGACCCTTGTCCCGCCCTCGGAAGAGTGGTTTTTTTATATTTTTAAATGTATCTTTTTTATAATAATTTATATTTAAAAATGTAAAATTGATTCACTAATTTAATAAAAGTATATTCAGTCATTAATAAATATTTCACAGAAATTAATAAATAGAAATTAGGACACTACAAGTACATGAGCTTCAAAATAATCCACATTTTCCGCTTATTTGTCAAACATTATTTTCTGAGTGAGGTTCGCTCCGTCCCAAATGCCTCTTATTATATAGGTGAAGTGGAAATACTTTACTGGGTTGTATTATTAATCCATACCTATATTATAAATTCGAAAGTCTCTGTCTGTCTGTCTGTCTGTCTTTTACGCAATCAGGGCCAAACAGCTAATTTAATTGTGATAAAATACTCATATAGAGATTTGAGGGTCTCGAGATGAACATAGGATATTTTTTTTTCTCATATTTGTAATATTTTCGATATATACCAATATATTAAAATACTTATTAATTTGACACGCAATTTATTCGGCCATGTTAATAACAACTGCCGTTGCTAAGTAACGATTTGCAAAGTTTGTTGTCAGAAAACGTCACCTAAAATGAGCTTAAGCAAGCTCTCTATTGAAAACTGAAAATAATTTCATAAATATATTTAATAAATATTCGTATAGTTCAAGCGGGCGTAGCCGCGTTCGGGTCCACTAGTACAATATATGTGGGTATTATTACTTAACGATTGCCTAATTAATCCCATTCCAAATATATCGAATGTTCCAAATATATATAGAGAGTACGTAGGTATGTTTGTCGTCAAAGCGTATTTTGGAATGTGTTTGACAGAGTGCCGTGGTTGATATAAAATTCCACCCTGATTTCCATCATATTTTATATTTCATTATTGGCTTTTAACCCAGTTTGGCGCTTTTGACGTGCCTTTTTAATAGTCCATAGATTCTTTAGTCTTTTCTATCTGGCAAAAATATATATTTTTTCATAATAGATATCATAAAGTTCCGTTCTTCTCAACCTAATTATGTTACCGTTAAATAAATGACTTCTTTATCGTTTCTTTATTTTTATTTTTTTTTCAGTTTTACGCTATAATTCCGCATATAGAAGGGTAGAAAGGTGGAACCTAGGAACCTAGTGTTAAGATACTCCATTTCCCACTTTCCACCGAATTCTAGAGGCATTGCGCATTGGGTGGCGGAACTCAACGCAGCGCTATGCCTCGACGCCAGTGCGAAGAAATGAAAATATTAACCATATTTAATTTCCTCAAGTAGGAATCGAACCTATATTCACATGCCCAAAGTGCCCATGCGCCACTACTGGCCTCAAACCATAGTTACATTATAAGGAAAATCTATGTTATTCATATTGTATAGGATTTGCCAAATATGATCGACACATCGATGTTTTTCGATAACAAGTACAATGATTTTTACATTTTTTTTAGTTGTAAGTTGTAGTTGTAAAAAAAATTATAAAGTTTCATAAAATTTACTTCTTTTAGCTTTTCTAGAAAAAAATATAGAATATAAAATTAAAGATTATTTTATTTTCAATATATTACATACATATTTATATATATTTAAACATAACGAAGTATTGTTTATTAAAACCCACATTTAGATGTCGATAAAAACACATAAGAATAATATTTGATGTGGATCGAATTTCGTATAAGTAATATCAATGACATCATTTCCAATACGAGCGGAATGTTCCGCAAGTTAGACAGTAAATCTTCTTGCAATAGTTAAGTTTATTTAGCTAAGGTTTTAGAATACATAGAGAAGGCGGCACTGGTGAAATTATTTTGGATTTGCTTGGCTGGAGAGCCTCGGGCTCGTAATTTACTGTATTTCATTACTTTTAGCATGTGTCGATTTTATCATAATACACTAGAAATTCGATTATCCGGCCCTCAGTTATACGGATTCGCTATTATCCGGACAATCAACCGTGATAACTATTTTATACAATCTAGTACAATGAAACCTAAGAAAATAATTTATATAGTTATAAATCGTATGATGGAAATGTTAATAATTTCTTAATAAACGTTGATTTTAGTTGACTTGTTGCTTTTAATAGACATATAACAATTTTATGCTACGTATGCACAAAACTAGCTTTTCTTTATATATTCGGTTAACAGGATTTTCGATTATCCGCATGACTAACGATAACAATTAGTCCGGTTAATCGAGATTCTACTGTAATAGTATATTACAATCCCACTCAAGGTTTATTTACCTTCCATAAAATATAAGTAAAAAAAACATCCAAAAAATTGACAATCCCAAAATGTGTCGATTCGTTGAAAATAAAAAATGATAAAAATTTTATAAATTATTAAAACATGTCAATTTTGTTTCAAAGTAAGCAATTTCCATAAAATGTAAAAGAGCCAAGTTCGCACATTTATTTAAAAACAAAATACATTGGAAGTGCAGCAACTTGCAGTTGCCAATTCATCTTAGTTTTTATTCGAGACGGTCGATTTGAAGAAACTTAAAATTCACATCACAAAGGTTTCCGTTGCCTTTGTTCCATTTAAAACGACTGGAACTAGCCCACGCGTCTAACGTCATGATTTGATAAAGAGTCTAACGCCATTTAGAATTTAACAGGTGATCGAATGCATTTTAGATTTTCCAACTTCCTTCTTAGCCTTTTTTTGTTTTAAATGAAAAAAAAATCATAAGATATGATAGCCAGATATGTGGCCAGTCGTGGCGTAGAGGCATAACGTGTGACAACGAATTGTGGGTTCGATTCCCACTCGAGGAAATGAAACATTTCATATTTTCATGTGTTCGATCTGATGTCGAAGCCAAGCGTGGCGTTGAGTTCCGCGACTTAACACGCAATGCCTCCAGAATCCGGCGGAAAATACGAAAGCAGTGCTACAAATTAGATTCCTGCTGTGTGCGGGTTAAGTGTAAGGCTGAAAAGAAAAAAATAATAAATAGTGCAATACTATGCTTCTTGCAATTCTTGAACCGGTCTGTTTTGACCATGTCACGTCATATCGTATATGTCGCTGTCATCGGCCGTTCGACTTCAACAAATAAAAAAGTCAATGAGTCTTTATAAAAAATATACAAATCGATTTAAGTGTGCCAACAAAAAGAAGAGTGCTTTTAATTATTCTAGCACACTATTATAACTATTTCGCTCTTAAAGAAAGAAAAAAAAAGAATCTTGTTTCAAAAATATAGAACAGTTTTCCATGCTTCTTTAAATAATCAGTGATTTACATTAAAAAAAACATTAAAACTAATTGGGAGCATGTGCCATTTGTGAAGAAAACCATTTCTGAGTACAAAAAATCGAACATAACAAGATCGAAACCACTCGTATGAGAATAATTAATTAACAAGATAGTCCGTTTGATGGATTGCGAGTGGCGCCGATATCAATCACGCTGTGTCCAAATTTTTAAACAGAATTTTAATATATAAACGTAATACATTATAAAAAATACTAGCGGCCCTCACGCGGTTTTGCTTCCTTAAACTTATAGTTATATTATATGAAATTCATACAAAAGATTTACATAGATTGTTGTTATTGTGACGTATAAGCAAATAACTGTAAAGTTTCATCAAAATCCGTTTAGTAGTAAAAAAACATCCATCTTCACAAACGTTCACATTATTAATATTAGTATGATAAATAAGTATACAACTGTATACTTGTATTATTTTACTTAGACTTATCGATTTATTAGTTTTTTTTATATAAAAAGACTTGTAGGTAATAAATAGAAGTTTATAATTCTGACAATTCAGCAAAATAAAAATAAATCATTTTCTATTACACAATTCATTTATTATGCACTGGAGTGTATCTATCTATTTATATTATGTATATTAGATATCCCTGGGTTTCATTAATTCTCTGAAAGCCGATTGCTAAAAGGGCGTCGATTAATCAGACAAAAGTAGTCTTCTAATTCGATAATCTTAATGTACTTTTAGATAAGAAATATATGTACATACTGAGATATCGCTTCTACTAACGAAACTAATACGCAATTATATATTAAATTATGTAAACCAAATTTCTTTACTCTGGTGTCGAGGTAAAAGCGCGGCGTTGGGCTCTGCCATGCAACATATTGTGAAGCCTCCAGAATTTGAAGGATTTCAAAATTTTAATGTTTAAAAAACTTATATTTTTGAATGCATTTTACAAACACTCCATAGAAACAAAGAGAGCAAACCTGAAAGAAAATACTCCTGTCCCCACTATTTTCAGGAAAATCATTTTATAGTCTTTGAACATTTATAAAATTCCATACTAATTACGATATGTACTGTCAATTAGATATATTTTATTATTAATTTATCTTTCACGCAATTAAAGGCACGGTAAATAACAAGTACTATAAATGAAATTTTGAAATATATAAACATGTAAAAGAAATATACAACGCTCGTATAGTAGGAGGGTAGGGTAAATAAAAGCAATAATTTGATTTAAAAATATAAGTTTACACACACCTAAACAAATAAGAGACTGTGTTAACGACTCGGCAAGTATTTAATACAGAACAGAAGTTTTTATTTTAAGAATCAAAAGACATTTAAGAATTTTATTTAGTTGTAAACAATTTACAAATTTTAATTAAATAATAATACCACAGATCACATAACCATAAGTATTTCTAATTTCAATTTATTTTACAACAACTTCTATATTCTGTAGCCCAAAGTTTTCAACAGCTTATTCCATACTAATAAATATTTTATAATTCTACTAATAAAAAAGCAAAAACGAAAACAAGGATATCAATATGTTGCTAGAATAATAATTATCTCCCTTAGTTATTCCTTGGCGCCTTAAGTCTAGTGTATGCGGATCTTATCAAAGATAAACGTTAGTGATGTGTCACTGTATAATGGATTTCGCATACTAAATGTTTGCCAGAGATAAAAAAAAATTACCTTCAAAATATTTTCCTATCTGTCAATTAAGTATTTTAATCAGAAAAACATAATTTAATCAGGATTTTGTAAGAATGAATGTGAAGGCCATTTTAGTTTTATTGTAACTTTGATAGTAGATAATCTTCTTTGAAATTTGCAATAATTTTTGATAAGATTATACATGTAACTGAATAGTATAACATTAGTTTATATGATACAAGAATATACAAAATTAAAAGCATATTATATGAATTGTATATTTTTTGTATTGCAAGGTTACTTATATATACAGACTTTATTACATTTTTATGTGGGACCTTAGTGTTAAGACACTATGATACTTTCGTTCGTCAGTTTCGGCCGAATTCTGGAGTCATTGCGTGTTAAGTGGCAAAACTCACCGCCGCGCTTTTCCTTGCTCCCCATTTCTATTTGTGCGAAGTCGCAGCTAAGAGCTAGTAAAAAAAATACAAAGAAAATTTATTCAAGTACCATTCACAGTCCATACACTCCAACCCATACAAACAAAACCCTTCTACTTAACTTTTTTTTTTACATTTTACGATTATAAATATTTTTGGGTTTAAAGAGTACCAAAGTCTGCTAGACCCACAGCTAGATATTAAGTCCAAAACTTCCATCACGCTTACTTTCATGTCCAGATTCTGAAGGCAGAGATTATGATACATTTTTATCATCATGACCCAGTCAAAATTTTCATATAATTATGTATATCATATTTCTTTGAATATTTCGAAATTTTAATTATATAAATACTTAATATTGGTTTAAGATGTCTCACTTTCTAAAGCAAAAAATAAATTGATTTTGATTAGCATATTTCGTTTGCGAACGCTAATTTCTAAGAATAAAACAAAAATATTTTTTCTCAAACGACGACGCTTACTTTATATTTATAAGGAAATCGTGTTAAAACATTCTGATTTTGTGTTTCTTTATAATATAACTGTTTTATACAAGTTAATCACCTACGCAAGCTCGTTACCTAACCTTTGATAATGAGTACATAAATTAATTTCGTTTATATAATTATTATATATTTTACATATAGTACTTGTTATATAGATCCAGTTAAAAACATAAACGTGAAATAAGAGCCAAGTTAAATGTTAAATAATGAGTCCTTCTCGACTACATCGGCAATAGAATGGGAGATCAATATGGGTACCGAATCTGTTTTCACCTGGGATGAAATTTAAGCACTAAATATCATTCCAATTTTTTTTTATACATACATACTTTATTATATAAGTTAATGTACCCAACTTGTATTAGAATATTAGGTTTGGTTCCTGGCGGTAAAAATGTTGATTAATTAATTTACGAGTATACCCTACGGGTTTTTTAACTTGGCTGGACTCGCTGGCGCGTGTCTTAATTATAGGTACTCTTTACTAATGCAATGGCCGGTTTTATTAAATAACATTTAAATCTGCTTCACGCTGTATCCCGCAATGGTAGGGTAGGCAAAAGGAACCTAGTATTATAATTTCCCCCATTTCCCATTTTCCGTCGGATTTTGGAAGCATCGAGTGGTAGAACTCAAAATTAATTATAAATATTTAAAATATTTTCTTATACTTTACTTAAAGAAATATATTGTATAAAGAAACATATGGTACCATATTTATGTATGATTCATACACTGGACGTTCGTTAATCTGACACATGAAAGATCAATTGCAATTTTAAATTAAGAACGCCTTAACGGGAACGGTTGTCATATCATTACTTTTATTATTATAATATAACCGTATATTAGGTGTAATATGGTGTATTACCACTAAAATACCGTAGTATCATATTTTTTTTCAGTCTCACGCTGCATTCCGCACACAGACGGAGAGAACTTAGTGTTAAGACACTCTATTCTCCATCTCATCTCGCCGAATTTTGGAGCTAGCTAAACTCAACATCGCGCTTTGCCTAGACTTCAGAGCGACAAAATGAAAATATTGAATATTCCATTCCCTCGAATGGGAACCGAACCCACAGCCGGTCGGGTTCAGTCACACTTTTTGCCCCTGCCCCCCACTGGTATCATATCATAGTTTATGTACCTACATGTATATAATGTAATTAGTGAAATCGACATTAATATTTCAACTCAAATAGTTTTGTAATGTTCATTGAACTATATTGTACACAATCAATCAATTACAATTTGAGCTCGGATCAAGTATCTGAAAGTAAATATTAAATTTAAATTTAAAATATATATTTTGACGCCAACGTAGCATGGGAACACAAGCGTACAAAGGTTGTAGGTTCGATTCCCACTCGAAGAAATGAAATATTTAATATTTTCGCTCTGGTGAGCAAGCAAAAGCGGTGTTGAATTCCACCACTCGACACGCAATGCCTTAAGAATTTGGCGGAAACGGAGAACGGAATATCTTAACACCTCTGCATACTCAGCAGAGTAACAGAGCAATGTGAAGCTGAAAAAAAAAACAATATTTCAAGAGACTGAAAAATAAATAAACTTAAAATAAAAGAAGTTACGATCCGAAGATATTAAGTAAGTCTTCACTTACAATTCTTTACTCAATTAAATAACATCGCAAACAATAGCTGCTCATATTTATTAATATATTTTTTATTTTAAACCAGACACCAAAAAATCGAGAGAACAAAGACATAATTGTCGCTTATTGAATTAAGGTGTTCTCAGTAACATGTTTTTTAGCTTGACACTGTAATCCGAAATTCTGGAGGCATTGAGTGTTGACTGGCGGAACTTAACGTCGCATTTGCCTTGACACCAGAACAAGCAATGAAAATGTTTAATATTTCATATTATTATCCTTGAGTGAGAATCGAACCCACAACCTGTTGCGTTTACACACACTTACACTCCTGCGGTTAAACTGGCCTCAGTATATAATGTCGAAATGTCAGGTGGTAAGTATAAGAAAATACTTAATAACCATAATTTATTGTTCCTCTTTTACATATACACACTTCTAACACTGTTTCTATATAACACTTTACACTTATACACGTTTTAAAAACGCATAGTTCCAACAATGACACTGATTTTAAATACTTGAACAC